>SNQJ01S0000621.1:322709-333896 GCA_010110895.2 Picea sitchensis
CAGTATGAGCACTTTATACCACTTTTAACCATAATATATATTCTTTCACTTTATCAACAATGTTCAAAACTTTATCATCAATGTATCATCTATGATTTCATTCAATGCATTAGGAGCATATAGTCATAAGCAACATCACATCAAATACACAATAGACCATTATTTACGTGGAAACCCAAATGGGAGAAAACCATGGAATTCTTTCTTATATATATCAAGAATTCATTCATAGGAATAACTAACTTCCAAATTATCGAACTACAACTGGAAGGAGGCTACAACCCCTTATTCTCAGGCTCCATCTTGAAGGAAGCTCCAACTCCCTGAATTCTCTGGCTCCAACCAAAAGGAGGCTACAACCTCCTGATTCTTAGTATCTAACCTGAAGGAAGCTACAACTCCCTGATTCTTCGGAACCAACTGGAAGGAGGATACAACCCCCTTTCCTTTACTCTTCCTACCACCCTGAAATATAAGTGTAGACCAACTTTCACTACCAAAATCATTTCCACTATCACTGCCACTATCATTATCACTTCCATTGTCACATCAACCTATAACCTATCAACATGTCACTGTATCCAACCTATCACTGATCAACCTATCCAACATGTCATTGTCACCAATACTCAACCAGATCCTCTCACATGGATCATATACCAAGGACACATATCAAGTATATGTCCAACATCACCAACACATGCCTCTTCCAAGCATGTATCGATATCACCAACATACCATCCCAAGATATGTGTCTCAACCATGTACCAAAGCATGTACCAAACCATCAACCTGTACCATACCAAGCATCAACTTTGTACGATAACCTGTATCAAAACAAGTGCATCAACCATGCACCAACATCTATACCAAACCATGCACCAACCATGCACCACAACTATGCCAAACTGTGCATCAACCATGCACATCAACAATGTACATCAACACTTGTACCATACCATGTATCAACCATGTACCACACCAAGTACATCAACAATCAACACATGTAACATACCATGTAAAAACCATGTACTACACCAAGTACATCAATGATGCACCAATGTCACCAAGGAATGCTTCATACATATGCCAAAATTGTATCTCAAACAATGTGCCCAATATCCAAGATGCTCCTCAAACCATGTGCCTCAACGATATACCATATCACTCATGATATGTCTCAATCATGCCATAAACCATGTACCATAATATATCACCAATGGAGTGCCTCAACAAAGTACCAAATAACTAAGATCATATACCAAGTATATGCCTCAACCATTCACCTAATATGTGCCTCAAGCATGTGCCAATGCATCAACAATACACCAAAGACTTACCTCAAGCATGCACCATAACATCATCAACATGTAACCCTCAAAACATGCATATAAACACACCTATAACTCTATAACAAATCCATTGTATGTGATCACATACCTGCAGACCTTCCTCAACTTCAACTACAAGAGAATGGCATCTTTATCAAACTTTACCTTAGTCTCATGGGGCTAGTTTCTGGATTAGTCACAAACCCTAACTTTTAACAAGAAGAACTCAGTACCTGTAATGAATGAAGGTATGAAAATTGTATACAATATTCTTCAATATCTTTTCTACAATTCCTCCAGGTTTCACTGCTTGGAACCTCCTATAAAAGGAGTTATAGAAAACATGGAAGACCTTGCTTAATTATAGCTTATTCTAGAGAGCGAGCTTATAGAACATGCCAAGCGTGAAAAATTTGATACATAGATCTGGAAATATCACGAAAAATACTACTAACTGTGTTGTATCCAATTCATTTGGTCTCATTGAATTTTTATATTCTATGAAGAATTTATGAACTTTTTACCCATAACACATGTTTGAGACTAGTTCCAGGACTAGACAAAAACCCTATTTTCCACAGAGTGTATATCAAAAAATAAAATGAACCAAAAGCTGAAATTTATACCACGAGTACCATGATATGGATTCTCAATATCCTCTAGGTTTTGATATCTAAATCATTCTAGAAAAAATGTTATAGTGAAAAGGGTAAGATGACCTGTAAATAACATACCTCGGAACACATCCTCACAAGACTTCATACTCCCTTGCAATTTCGAGCTTCTTTACTTCATCTTCCCTCTGAAAAACAACTCAGATATCCTTGGTTACCTCAGATAAGAATCACTTGATCACTTAGATAGATATTCAATGAACTTATGTGTATAAATCATGTTCTTATGAGAGACTTCTTGAGGTGTATTTATACTTTTTCTAAGTAACCTCTTTCATTAACTTTAGGTATTCTTGAAATTTCTTGTTACAGCCACTTTAACCTTTCATTAAAGATTTGTAACCAACTAAGGGATTCTTGACCATTCTTTGGGGCTTCCAACTTCACAAAGCCATATCTCCATAACTGTGAGGAACCACATGGTGTTGCACATATCACCAGAAATGACACGATGAGTACTATCCATATATGAGTTTCTTACATGAATTTACACTATCCTTCATTTCCAAAAACCCATTCAAATTTGGGTACCATAACTGCACCTCTGGGGCTTCATGTAGACTTCATCAAATGTATCCATCACATGTGTTGAGATAAACTAAATCACAATCAATCTCGATCATATAGTTGATAAAAAACTTTCCAACAATCACATCCACATCTCTGGGTCTTTTGGACTTCTCTAAGGGTTGACATCGATCTCCAAGATCACTCTCCAAGGGTTAACATCAATGACAACCAAATGTCCAACAACTAATCTCATAGGTTGGGTTACTGAGATAGACCATTATTTCTCTCTCTATGGTATTAATGATGACATGAAATTTTGGGTGGGGTATTGTGCATAGATCAAGAGAAATGGCAATGGAGGAAATGGAATAAGAAATTATATGGAGGTTACATTTCCTGGAGCCAATTTTTGAAATCCATTTATGATAATTTTGAAAAATAGCCCTATTATTTAGGTAGGTTGACCAAGTCGCACCAAACTAGCCCATTTGTAGACTTTATAACAATTGTTGAGCTATTGGAAATCCACATAGAAGGTCAAACTGATTATTTTCTTAAAGAATGCTTCATTAATGGTATWAAGGAGGAAAAATTAAAACACAAGTCCTAATGTAGCATCCATCTATGTGGTTGGAGGCCTCTCAATGAGTTKTTGAGGCCAGAATGGTGGTAAATGTACAGTTAAGCATATCATCTTTTCCTTCTCTCCCTCACCTTCCTACCGTGTCTACTACCACTTCTCCCCCATCTCATCCCCTGAGGKTCCACAACTTTATCTCAAGTATAAATGACCAAGTGTCAACACCTTTGAATTTTCTATAATTATGATGAGAAGTTTTTCAAAGGTTATAAATGCAAAGAATAAACATTGTTTCAAAGGATGTGTCCCAAACTAATCTCCCCGRGAGAATTTTTGAGGAAGCCCCTCTCAAGATGGAACTTGAGGACACAATTCRTCCACCTTGGGATGACCCTATAACACAACCACCTCAGGATAAACCCCTAATTTCACTCCATGATTTATCATGCCTATCATCTCCTTAGACCCTTAAGTTGATTGGATACATCAAATATAGAAAAGGTGATTTCTTGGTTCGCAATGGAAGCACCCACAATTTTATTCATAGGAAAGTGATAGAGAAAACCCATTGTTATGTGCATGAAATGCATACTTTTCAAATTGTGATATCCAATGGAGGAAGGATGAATTTTGGTGGAAAACATGAGAAGGAGAAACTCTAATTTGGGGACTATCATCTCAAATCCAACATGTTTGTTATTGAAATGGGTGGTTGGTATGTAGTAATTGGAGAATAATGGATAAGAAAATCAGGCCCCATTACCATGGACTTCTAGGAATTTACATGACCTTTGTAAAATATGGTTAGAAAAATAGCCTCAAGGGGATTGGGTCTAGCTTCTTCAAAATGATCAACTCTCATCATGTGGAGAAATTGTTGAAGAAACGACACTTCGGAATTATTTTTGAATTCAATGCCATACAAGTGATGGAAACCCCCCCACATGAAGTTTTTCCTAATTTACAATTGGTCCTTACTAAACATCAATGGGTATTTTAAAATCCCTATGGATTACCCCTGTGACATGCTGAGAATTCCCATGGTATTCCCTTGATTCCAAGTAGTTAACCAGCTCTGTGAACCCATACAGACACACTTTTTCCTAGAAGAATGAAATTGAAAATATTATTTAGTAACTCTTGGAGATAAGAGTCATCAAACCAAGTACGAGCCCTTATTTCTCACCTATGGTCATGGTCTTAAAGAAAGAGGGAAATTGGCATATGTTTCTTGATTTTCATGCTCTAAATAAGTTGACAATTAAAGAAAAATGCTATATTCATGTTATTGACGATCTCTTTGATAAGATTCATGGTTCCAAGTTCTTCATTAAATTGGATCTTCCTTTAGGATACCATTAGATACAAATGAAAGAGGTTTACAACCCTAAGACAACATTCCACACACATGAAGGCCATTATGAGTTTTTAGTGATGCCTTTTGGGCTTTCCAAAGCTCCCTCTACCTTTAAAACCTCATGATTCATGAACACTATTTTTCATCACTTCCTACACAATTGTTTTCTTGTATTTTTTGATGGCATCTTGATATATAAAAAAACCTAGGAAGCACATACAATGCATGCTAATAAATCCCTACAAATCCTTTGAGACCACCAATTGTCCCCTAAGCATTCCAAATGTTCTTTTGGTGCTTTAGAGGTTGAATACTTTGGTCTCACTATCAATAAATATGGGGTGCAAGTGTGTCCTAAGAAAATTGATTCCATTCAAGATTAGGCACACCACAAGACCCTCAAAATATTTTGTGGGCTCTTGGGACTTACAAGATACTATGGAAATTTGTCAAGAATTATGGGTGAATAACTACACCCTTAATGACCCTACTTAAAAGGAATGCCTTTTTTTTGGAATGATGTTGTTGAGAAATCCTTCCTAGCCTTAAAAGAAGCCAAGCATACTACACCTATACTCACCATACTTGATTTCACTAAAAACATTTCCTTGTAGTGTGATGCTTCAAGTCAAGGCCTTGGAGCCATATTGATGCAAGATGGGTGCCCCTTGGCTTTCACTAGTAAACAATTGTGTGATTTTTTTTTGGTAAGTCTACATATTATAAAGAGATGATGGTCATCCTCCATTTATTGAATACTTGGTGACCATATCTCCTTGGTGGGTGTTTCCAAATAAAATTATATCATCATAGGTTAAAATATTTTCTGGATATGAGGTTATCATCATCGAAATAGTAAAATTGGATCACTAAGATGCTTGAGTATGATTATCAGATCATCTATAAGAAAGAGAAAGAGTATATGATAATAGAGAGTCACAAAAATTCAATCTCTTTTCAAATCCAAGAACCTAATCCATATATATTTTTCCCCTTCCTAAAAGAGTCTACTTGCTATGAGATTATTAGAAGGAGAGTTGTTCCAAAATCATGATCGTATCAACAATGTTTATGATGTATTATAAGGTATGAAATGTTTTTTAATACAAACAAGTTCCACTGCAGTGGCAATGTCCCTGTCGAGAAGGTTTTGTATCCAACATATACAGTTTTGAGTCCAACATATACCATGCCCGATTAAAATTCACAAGTTGGTAGTTGTGCTGACAGTGATTAGATGTTTTGTGTCCAACATATACCATGCCCGCTTGACATGCACATGTTGGTGGTTGTGCTGACGATGATTAGATGTTTTGTGTCCAACATATACCATGCCTGCTTGACATGCACAAGATGTTAGTTATGTTGACAATGATTAGATACAACACATCTGAATATTTCTTATAATACTACGAAGCTAGTTCAATAACCTTTGTGTAAGGCCTGATACTTGATATTAAACAAGTATGATGGAAAATTGCACTAAAATTTGATGATATTATGTTAAATGAAATTCTAGAAAAAAATTAATAACACATATAAAACATAATATTTAATATTAATTTTTAAAAACACATAAAACATAATATTCAATATTAAATTCCTCATCATTTTCAAATCTATGATAGATTAGTCTTCCACTTTATGACCTCTATGCTAATGTCTTGTGGCACCACAAGTAGCTTTTAGACGATTTTTCAATGTTTAAGAAAGAAAATAGTATGCCTATATTACCGAAAGACATGCTCTTACATGCAGATGCAAGTTCTACATTAACTACTAAATTCATGTTATAAGCAAAAAACACCAATGCTTATGGGAAGAGAGTTGGTTTTTATGCTTAGGTTTAATGTCAACTTTCTTACCTCTAGGTGATCCCTTTCTTGCAAATGCTAAAAGTAAAAATATTTCTCTTATGAGACAAAGGAATTTTAGGGTGAAGGAAGTGACATTCTCAAGAAAAAGAAAATGTATATTGTAATGAATTCTAAGAGACTAACTGCTAGCGGGAAAGCCCCCCCTATGACTACACAAGGGTTTATAATGTAGGCAGATCACAACCATCTAAAATTAAACTACTTCTCTAACTACCCCAAACATACCCAAGACTCATACAAGAAAATAAAATATGGGAAGGACCTGGTAATTGTACCTCTACTCCGCGTTTGGTGATGATCCTCTCGTGCTTGAAAGCTTCGTTGACTACACGCCTCCTCCCAAGGCTGGCCTGCATTCAAAGAAAGACAAAAAGAAAGATACAAGAATCAAATTCATACACAAATAAGGATTAGACGTCAGAATATCAAAACATAAACCATTAAAAACATTCAATATGCCATGATTTGGGAAAAAAAAGTACTTCTTTTATTGATAATTCAATGATTATACCTTTGACAACAAAAGCCGAATATTGCTCCACGAACCTTGTCCGGGATCCTCTTCACAAAGCTCCAAGGTCTCCTATGTATGGCTTCTCCTCTCAACATTCATCTCTCTTCTTGGGATGTGAATGGGTTCTGATGGAGGAAGAAGGGAAAATTGGGGAATTTTGAGGCAATTCTCACAAAAGGGATGCAATTACTTAGGGTAAGGAGGGGATGTGAAACGTGCATAGTTTCACTATTCTTATGTCTAGATGTGGAATGAGACCCCAACACCTCCTTTTATATGATGAAAGGATGGTTATTCATTTGGGTGACGGGCTATAGGTGGTGGATTAGTTGGGAAACTACCCAGTAGCCCATAATCTCAACGAATTCCTTGCAACTTTTTATTTTTTGCAACTTTTGCAAGTATACGCGGGCTATAGTGGTGAAAAATGCATACATACATGAGTTGTAGTGGTGCATTAAGCGTATGTATGTGGGCAATATTGGTGCAGGGCACGTACATCTTCAAAAATGGGTTTTTTAGAAGAGCAACTCAGTGATGGCTTGGAAAAAAAGGCAAGAAAGAGGGTAAAATGCCAGGTATGCATGTGTAGATCAATTCAGGGTTATAACATATGCCCCCTAATGTGTGAGGCCAGAAGAGCATCTGATGGCCAAAATACATTACAAAATATTGAGCAATGTATGAAACAACTGAACCTGGGACCACAGTTCGAGAGGTGCCATCTGCAAAAATAGAAATTGCCTCTCTAAGGTGGGCATACCGATGCTCAGGATGAAATAAATCATGGCTTCCAATAAAATACACTACATATCCATGTCATATAACTATATAAAGTGTAGCCGCGAGCAATAAACAATGGATATACATCTCAAAATAAAATATATACAAGTATAGTATCCATCTTCAAGAAGCCAACAACGCCTCATGGCTGGAGGTGAGGTCTTCATAGCTCGAGCAAAAAATTAAGAATATTAAAAAATCGGGTAGGAGTGCAATGTGAGTGTATGAATTCACTACCCATAGGTCTTTGACAACTCATCGGGAAAAGAAAAGAGGATCTCGATGATCTGGAAGATAACTTCATCGATTTCAAACAAGGACTTGATTGGACTTTTTGGGATGGTCGGGCATGAGGTCAAGAGAAAAACTGTAGAAATGCTGACTCAGGTTGGGTGAAACTTCCCTTGGAAAAAATCAAGAAAGATGATCAGACTTAGGCAACATGACATTGACTTAAGTTCACGGTGCAGGAGGCAACACAAACTTTCCATATGTTTGGAAGAGTAATCAAACAGAGGAGTACACAACTCTATGTAGAGAGAACAAATTCCTAATTTCATATTAAATCCTAATGCTTGACGAACAAATGGAAGGATGTGCTTTGTCCGAGGGTGACTCATTGTGTTGCCAAAAAAGAATATATATTTCTTTTCCCCTCTTTTTGTTTTTATTTTTATTTTTTTTTGTCTTTTTCAATTTTTTAAAGAGCTTGAAAAAGAAACATTGGTCATGTTTGACCATTTTTTGGACTTCGATAGGCTGGTTGAAGATGGAGTGCCTAGGCAAAGCTAAGATCGCGGGATATCACCTATTTTGTGGGATTTTTAGGATTTTAGGGTTTATGTAACGAGTATGGGATGTCAGACCATGGGTTTACCCATGTTTAGGCCTTTTTGTAATGTATAAATAGGTATATAGGACTTAGAGTGAGGTCAGTCGAAGTTGGCTTTGTGCAAGAATATGTAAAGATTTCTAAGTGAGAAGAAAAATTGTTGGATTTTGTGCATATTGTGTGTTAAGACTTGCAGAGATAAGTGCAAGTGATTGTAAGAGGCTTTGTGCTACTAAGGAGTTGGCTCTATGCCTTGACCTAATTTTGGGAAGGAGGATCTAGCGGGCTGCGTGCAGGTCTCATGTCCTCTGCGGGGTTGCGCTCTGTGGCTTTTTGCACAGGAGACGAGAATGTAGGAATATTGAAGATTAATAAAGAAGAGAAGAAGAAGTCAGTGGACATAGACCCACACTGGGGTGAACCATGTATATCATGTATTCTGATGTGTTTTGTGCAATATTTATCATGTTGTTTATGTGTTTATCTCCTTAGTTCACTGATCTTGATGTATGATAGATAGATCTATGGATTCTTAGTACTTTATGATATTTGATTGTTAGATCTGAGTAAATGCTATGTGCTAGGTGATTGAAAGTACTTGATCTTGGTTGCTACTACGCTGATATGTAATTAGGGTTTAATCTACGATGTGAATGGGATTTATGAACTAATGCATATTGAATGGCTAAGTTCTAGGTTAAGTGTTGTAATCACATATCTATGTCCCAGCTAGATTGTAGACACCTAGGTATTGCAACCCCCCCGTCCTCTACCTCAGGTGATACTTCATCTGCTTCACAGGTGTTTCTGAAAGGGATGGTAGTTAGGTTTTTGTTGGTGCATTGTTGAAGCGTTGAACCTTGGGTCTACCCCCGTGTGCCAACAAATGGTTCTGTTGTCGAGACCTGGAACTGTGATTGTTAGGAACTAAAGAAAAGAGAAAGCTCTGTGCGTAGATCTATTGTTGTAGTGTGCAATATTATACTTGAATTGAGAAGCTCTGTGCTAAGAGAAAAATCCTATCTGAAGAAAAGTGGTAAGATATTAAAGATTTGTKCTCTGATAAAGGTAAGATAAGTGGAAATTGTTTCTTCGAAATTATGAATCTAGGTATGTTTGATAGATTTTGTCCTAGTCTAAAATCTAGGGCACATTGAAATATATGTTATTTCTATTCATCGAAAKAATTTTTGGACTAACAAGTGGATGCAGGAACCTAGAAAGAATTTTCACAGATTGCAGGTCCATCATTGTGATCCCAATGCGTAGTACAGGAAAGGTTGGGGATCATTTAAAAGAAAGAGAGGATTGACACTATGTTATAATTGCAAAAGATCGGGACATATTGCTAAGGAATGCCCTAGTATAGGTCCTATTTGTCTCTGTTGTAAATCTATTGGCCATGAAGTTGAGGATTGCCCTAGAATGATTGCCAAAGCTGAAAATAAGAACATGAGACTAGAAAACTATGAAGAAGGAACTAAGGATATGTTAGAAAACCATAAAGAATCGGAGACTACATTATTACAGCTGAAAGAAATAATGAATGATCACAAAGACATTAGTTTATCAGAGATCTTAAAAGAGAAACAACACATAGAAACAAGAATAGGAGACTTTAACATAGATTGTGTCTTGGATGAGGAAACACAAGTGAATATTATGCCAAAAAGCACTTGGGAAATTTTGGGAAAGCTTGCTATGATACCTTCATTGGGAAGGATAGGTCTGTTTAAAGGAAAGATGATAACCATATGTGGAAGAGTTAGTAATGTACCTATGATTTCTCATGGAACATCGACCGAAGAATATTTTGAAGTCATTAAGTTTGTTGAGAACAACTCTCCTTTTGCACTCTTGTCAGGAAATACTTGGATTGAGAAAGATTAGATCAGAAGGAAAGTAGAAGAGGAAGCTACAAAACAGAAAAAGAAATAATTAAGGGACTTCATAGCTAGAAATATAGAGAAACTAACAGAATAACAAGAGGATAAGTCGAAGCAACAAAGGGCCAGAGAATTAGCTATCGAAGTTGAAAGAACACAAAAAGGCTTAAAGAACCTATCCATGCAAGAAATAAGTGCATCCACCCCGAAGATAGTAAGATAAGAGGTATTACCTTTGAACCCTTTGAAAGACCCCCAACAGTGCGAAGTTACTACGCTAAGAGAAGATAAGAATAAGAATGGAAAGAGGAATCCAGAAACTCAAATCGCAGGAAAGAAGGCAAGAAATCTCAGTAAGAAGAAAGCGAAGTTAGAAAAACTGCAGGAAGTTCCAGAGAAGACTTCGTAGAAGGCAAGCTTGCAGAACTTGAATCTCACCAGAATAGTAGAACAACGTAGAATGGGACTTCGCCGCAACAAAGCTATATGACCGTTGGAGGCATCTTGACCGTTAGAATGACGCTCCATAACAGTTAGAAACACAGTTATTTTTGGAAAGACCGTTGTTGGACCATTGGGATCACTCCATAACGACCCAATTCGTATTGATTGAGGCATTCCTGCCCGTTGAAGGAATCTGTTATGACATTACTTATCTAACCCATCGAATGTTGCATTGGGACCACTTTTTGCAAACCGAGATATCTGAGCTAATAGATAATTGATTGCATATCACGTTGTGTTGTCTAGACCTCGTCGTCCGTTTGATTACCTTGTCTATCTGTTCTCCTACCCGATATCCTGGATTACAAGTGTGAATGTCAGGTAAGCATAGCACGCTAG
>SNQJ01S0000621.1:333946-379809 GCA_010110895.2 Picea sitchensis
AGACCGTTGTTGGACCATTGGGATCACTCCATAACGACCCAATTCGTATTGATTGAGGCATTCCTGCCCGTTGAAGGAATCTGTTATGACATTACTTATCTAACCCATCGAATGTTGCATTGGGACCACTTTTTGCAAACCGATCTATCTGAGCTAATAGATAATTGATTGCATATCACGTTGTGTTGTCTAGACCTCGTCGTCCGTTTGATTACCTTGTCTATCTGTTCTCCTACCCGATATCCTGGATTACAAGTGTGAATGTCAGGTAAGCATAGCACGCTAGAAAAGTATGTGGAGGATATTTTGATAGACCTCATGGATGAGAAATTCATGTCTATAGGAATACAGACATCGTCGACTGGAGGATTGCAAGCATCACCATTGACTAGACGACGTTCTAGCCGCACGTTGAGAAATGAATTAAACACCGTGATGATCTGGCTAACGAGAAGCATATCCTGTCGGTCTTTCCAGACTACATCCCACCTTTCACTGGCATGGTTAACCACGAGAGTGTCTCGCATGAGTTCGAATACACGTTGATAACTGCGTACCTCCTGAAGGGGATACACATAGTTGGATCCCAATTGGGACTTATGCCAGCCTTCAATATCAGTGAATTCAAACTGGGAGACCAAAAGAACTATGTGATGCTCGCACCACATAGGTACCTGATGAAGATGACTGGGAAGAATCCTAAGATAGTTCCCCAATCGTGGATTAAGAAGTTGTGTGCTCCACTATCTTGAACATGATGAAGATACGCCACTTCGACCGACATTAGGAGGTTAATGCTTGCGTTAAACTCTTCTTGTCATTCTATCATGGAGGTTATTTTTGGTTAGATAAGTGCATCACTGTGGATCCGACGTTGATTCACCTGATCACTCGATTAAAAATGCAGGGACCGAACCCTCACTAGTTCTACCTAGGAAAGACATCATATCGTTCCTTGGACCAGCGTATAAAATAAGACTATGGAGATGTAGAGAAGGGGAAGAGAGGCTACAAGATAGCCTCCATCGAGGATGGCGCATTTTTCCTTCCTTTCCAACTGATCACTGGCAATCGCGTCAGAAAGAACCGGTCGACACAAGTCACAGGGTTCGTAGTGAACCTCGTAGGGAAATGCATCGAAGGAATGTAGATGAATTGGGCGATTTACCTCATCAATGAGCTAGAAAAGGACTTCCATGAAGTACAAGACCAAGGGTATGAGTTTCAATTTATTTGGCTATTGGTACTAATCACATTTGTTGCTTGGAAAATTATGAAAGGAGAATCCTTCCTAGAAGTCGAGCCATCAGAGCCATTGGCTGCAAGGTTCTCCACCTTGTGGTACATGAATGATATGGAAAAGTAGTGGCAGTCGAATGTTGTCCTCCATACTTACTACTTACAACTAAAGCACACCATTGAATCATTCCCCCGAATGACACCGAATACAATCCATCAGTATATACCGTTCGTGAAGTTTTGCGCAGACCAACACTTCAACTACATCACTGTGCACAGGGATGAAAGTAAGGAAGATATCTCGTCTTACTATAAGTTGACCAAGGAAGACATGGAAGAGATCACTAAGGAATGGCCAACATAATTCCTTGTACCATTGGAAGATGTTGAACTCTCTGACCTCGACATCATCGGATTTCCATTGGTCACCCGGGTCGAACATGATGGGCAAAGAAGCGCGAAGAAAAGGAAGAAAAAGGAGGAAGTGCAGGACATAGAAAGTGATGATAAGGACAACGCATCGGAGGAAAATTCACCTGACTCACCTGCAGGAGGAGGAGGAGATGAAGTAAACCAAGAGGAAGGAGACAAGGAAGAAAAGGGTGAAGTGACACCGCAAAAGGATCCCCTTATAGAGGCTAAGACATCAAAGAAAATGAAGGTTTCTCTGTAGAAACCCTCAGCATGGAAGAAGACTTGAGACAATAAGCCTTAGTCACAGAATGTGCTCATAGTGGACGATATCAAGCTCATAATCATAGCTGTAGAGGATGCTTTAGAAGAAATCTTGCAGAAACATGGAGCAAATAAGGAGTCGATGTATGACAGAATAGAGAAGGAAATCAAATACATCTAGCAATCTATCCATTCGAGTCGCGCAGTTCCTACTGCATCGTCTTCAGCAGAAAGTGTAGAATTAGGGGATGAGCCAACCCAATTATGAAGGCTATAATATGCAACAGATGCTTGAATCCGTCGAGTCCAAGAAGAAAAGGAGCAAGCCACGGAGACCTTAAATCAAGAAAAGGAGGATGTCCTAGAGAAGCTTTGAGTTGCACAGAAGAAGAAAAATGAAATTCATGTGATGTTCGAGCAAAACAATGCAAAGATATAGGAAGAAAAAGACCAACTACTCGCAGAGAAGATTGTGATCAAGGAGGCAGTATCTAGAAAAATTCTCTCTATACTGGGCTTGGCACAAGAGGAAGAAGAATCAACATAGATACAAGTGGGGAAGCTCGCTGAGGCCATTCAACAACTTCAAGCAAGAATAATGGAGCTATAAATCCAAGCAGTGTCAAGCACTCTGCAAGAAGTGCGCAATCAGAGGGAAGAAGTTTCCAGGAACGCAGTAGAAAGAATTAGGGAACTCGCCTCAGAGTGTAAGAAACTAAGTTATCAAAGTGCACAAACCTATGAGCACCTTGCAGAAGATCTAGAGCTGAGGAAACTAGAGGCACAGCTCCAGGAGGCAAAGAAAAAAACATCCACCGTACAAGCACAGATGAAGCTGCTTACTATAGTTGAGAACATCAAGAGGTCGCAGGAGTAGGGCCTAATCCAACAGCAGGTTACTTCCATCTAGAGAAAGGTCATGGAGGTGACACAAAGACTCCAGCTGATGCAGGACAAATCCTGCACAATTTTTGAAGAAGTTAAAGGACAAGGCTTTCATCTAGACCAACTGGTTGCAACAAAGGAACAATGCCTAGAAGGTCTTGTTACTGAGCAAGTGATTCAGGAGTTCACCGAGCAAGAGGATCTAGCGAAGCAGAAAGTCGAGGAAGCTCAAGCTAATCTTGAGGAATTCGAGGAAGCCCTGGCCATATATGAGTGACTCGAGATGCGTCACAAGTTAGTGTTGGGGACCTGTTGGCCCTTGACCAAGTTTTAAGGAAACATTCATCATGTTTGACCATTTTTGGGACTTCGACACTCTCATTGAAGATGGAGCACCCAGGTGAAGCGGAGATCGCGGGATCTCACCTAATTTGTGGGCATTTTTGGATTTTAGGGTTTATGTAACGGGTATGGGATGTTGTCCCATGGGTTTACTCATGTTTAGGCATTTTTGTAATATATAAATAAGTAGATAGGACTTAGAGCGAGGTCAATCTAAGTTGGCTTCGTGAAAGAATATGTAAAGGTTGTTAAGTGCGAAGAACAATTGTTGGATTTTGTGCATACTGTGTGTTAATACTTACAGAGCTAAGTGCATTTGATTGTAAGAGGCTTTGTGCTACTAAGGAGTTGGCTCTGTGCCTTGACCTGATTTTGGGAAGGAGGATTTGGTGGGCTACGCGTAAGTCTCCTATCCTTTGCAGAGTTGTTCTCTGTGGATTTGTGCGCATGAATCGATAATGTAGGAAGATTGAATATTAATAAATAAGAGAATAAGAAGTTGGTGGACGTAGCCCCACACTGGAGTGAACCACGTATATCCTATGTTCTGATGTGCTTTGTGCAATATTTCTCATGTTGTTTATGTGTTTATCTTCTTAGTGCACTGATCTTGATGTATGATAGATAGATTTGTGGATGCTTAGTACTTTATGATATTTGATTGTTAGATATGAGTAAATGTTATGTGCTAGGTGATTGAAAGTACTTGATCTTGGTTGCGACTACGTTGATATGTAATTAGGGCTTAATCTATGATGTGAATGGGACTTATGAACTAATGCATATTGATTGGCTAAGTGCTCTATTAACTTTTGTAATAAAAAATCTGTGTCCCAGCTAGGTTGTAGACACCTGAGTCCTGCAACCCCCCCTGCCTCTACCTCGGGTGAGACTTCATCTACTTCATAGGTGTTGCTAAAAGGGCCAGTAGTTAGGGTTTTTTTGGTGCACTATTGAAGCATTGAACCCTGGGTCTTCCCCTGTGTGCCAACAATTACAAAGGAGGAATGAGTGTTGTAAGCATACTAGTTCCAGGTGCAAGGAACACACTAATGCTCAGAGAAAGGAGACATGTGCAGGAAAAGGAAACTCAAGGAAAATTCCTCCATGGGTCAAGGTGTCAGGTCGCAGAGGCAAAGTGCTACAAGGCTTGCGTATAAGGCATCCTTCAAAGGTTCAGTTGAGAGAAACATGGAGTCGACATTAGGCCAAAGACATAGAGATGAAAATGCGATTAGCAAGACACAATGAAACCCCCTTCAATGTAATTTTTAAGGAACCCAGAGAAGGTAATATCGATAGTTGTTTCATGTTGAGAGAGTCTAAAAAAACATAAAAGAAGACTCCAAGGGGTACCTTTTTTTAAAACAGTCTAGTCGATTCAAAAAAGGGGTAAACTTGCACCGAAAAGACGTCTATTCAAAGCCATTTTAACGAGTGTGAAAAATACAAGATCACTCAGCAATCTTTTCAATTTTAAGGAGTCTGAAAAGAGATTAATTGTGGACTCACTACCTTTTTCTGGATTTAGTCTCCTTAGCCCGAAAAAGAATACAATTTACTAAGGATAACTCTCATGGCGAGATGAATCTCCCGAGGTGTAAATTTTTCCTCCATAATCCACAAGCCGAAAAAAGGGGTAAACCCATGTCATTAGATGTTCTTCTAAACCAATTTAATGAGTCTGAAGGAACAAGGTCACTCGACGATTGTTTCAATTTTAGGGAGTCTGAAAAGAGCTTAACTATGGACTCCGTGGGGGTTCATTTTTTGTAAATAATCTCCAAGGCTCGAAAAAGGTGATAAACCAAAACCAAGGAGAATGTTCCTTTTTCGTAAATTTAGTCCCTCGGACCCGAAAAAGGGTTAAACTTATACCTAAGAATACTCTTCTAGTGAACCAAAGTTCCTAGAGTATACCTTTGTTCGTAAAATTGACCATCCGGACCGAAAAAGGGGTAAACTACCGTCGGACAGACATGCCTTAAAATTTTAGTTTGGAGATTGTGAAGGTCAACAAGATCGCTAATAAATATTTCCATGTTTAGAGAGTCTGAAAAGGGCTTAAATAAGACTCCAAGAGGTTACGTTTCTCATTTAATCCTAACAAGATTGAAAAGCATAAATGTAGTTCATCGAATGTTGCTTTTGGATTTCAAACCGAGCTTCAAAGACAATAGAGCATGCTCATTTTTGGGAGTCCTGAGGGTGAGGCAAAGAGTGATGGTGCATCATACGAATGAGAGTCAATCTCGTAATAATGACAAGACTAACAAGGACTCCTGAGCCTAAAGTCATTAGAGACAACATGGATGCCAAAATGCAACAAGGATCTATCTAGGGCATCCATTTAAAGGTAGGATATACCACCCAATCACGACACTTCTAAAACAACAATGATGGTTTTGTGTCATACTTTGGTGGGATCGATCCTATGGAAAAACATAAAAGACAACGAAATGCAAAAAAGTGGAGGTGAAATCCTAATTTATATGCAAAAAGTTGGAAAACAACTACTTTTACCAAAGGACCTTTAAAAGTGACCCATCTCCCAGAAAATTTACCAAAACAAAAGGCAAAGTGCATCATAACATTCAATAAGAAACTCAAGAACCAAATTAAATGATTTCCAAGCCATAAAAACCGACAAAAGGGTTTTAAAAGGTGGCAAAAAGGACAAAAATTTCTATAAATAGAAGCTGACAACTAATTTTCACAATTACAATTTGAAAATTAACCAAAAGGTAAGAAAGACCCATTTTCTAAAGAAGTTGATTGCAGGAGCTTCAGAGGATAAAACGAACTTCCTCTCGGACCAAGTAAGTACAAACTCATCCCTCTTGCATTTATATTCTTCCATTATGCATTGTTTTTGGTTTTTTGAGGGGCACACTCTCCTAACAAAGGGCGTCCCTATGTGTACGTAGGTTTTCCAAAGGCATCCCATGTATGTCCATGGGCAGAAAATAGTGTTTCCATGGACATAAGCGATTGTGTCCAAAACAACCTGCATACACCCTCAAAAGCATGGAAAAATAAAAAGTGTAAGAGCTAACTCCCCTTTGAACTATCATGGAACAAAATGTATGTCAACTAGAGGGAGAGGGAACACGAGGAAATTTGATGTCTTGGTCAATGAGGACCCTGCTTCCATTGCCGCATTGAAACAATGTGGACTATGGAAGTTCTTTCGGTGTCCGTTTATGAGGGCACAACCCAAGTTATTGAACGCCCTTGTGGATTACTGGCACCCAGCCGTAGAGGCGTTTATGATTGAGGGGAATTCATTGCCTGCAAAAACTAAGGATATATACTTATTGACTGGCCTCTTGAGGAGAGGGGAACCAGTCAATTTGTGCACATTTACCCCAGGGCCCTTCAACATCACAAACTACATCGAGATGCATTGCGAGGCCGACACTGAGAAATTAGGTTCTCAAGTTCCCATCAACAAGATCACCAACTTGTCTCTGAAGGTGATCCTATTTCTCATTGGGTGGATCACTGGATCTGCATCCCTACAACAGGCCTCTCAGCCACACATGTACTATGCAATGAAGTGCCTAGATGCATGTATTTTTGACTAGAGTAAGACCATGCTCACTTGCATGAAGAGGCAACTGACAGAGTGTCGAGAGCGTAGAAACACAAACTTTGGTTTTGGCACCATCTTATGCTCGTTCTTCTTTGAGAGGGTGCTCATTCTGAGTCCCAGAGAGACTGTACGGGGGCATGTGGCCTTCTTCCCAGTGGTATGCAAAGGGACAACATTGCTTCCACGACAGGGGGAGGAATGACCATATATTCCTTCGATGACAAGATCTTCGACTAGTGGGCATGGAAGATTCCAATGATAGAGTACTACCCCTACGCTGGAATCAAATTCTCCAGAGATTCGGACATGCCCGTACCTCCCAGAAAGGAGCGAGGAGAGTTAGGTACGTGTTTTTAAAGTTGTTTAATTTTTAGTTTCTTATATATATATATATATAATTTTTTATATGTATCAGACTATTGACAAATATGTATCTGCTATGTACACATGTGGGACCAGTGCACCCGATAGACTTCACGAGGACCAGGTGACATCCTCAACTAGAGGTAGTACCAACATCAACTGACGTGTTGAAATTACTAAGACAACTGAGAGGGGGGGTGAATCAGTTGTTACTGTGCTTAAACAATTTATGACTATTCAAACAATTTTCAATCTCTTCCAAGTGACCATCAATATTATACAAGATATGAACAGTATAAATAATGAACATCAGTCACACATAAGATATACAGAGAGACAAATTTTCACGAGGAAACCCATAAAGAGAGAAAAACTCTTCTTCTTTGAATGATAGGCAGTCTTTTAAGTTTTGTACATCATCTATATTTGAGCACCAACTCAATGTGAGGCTACTACCTCTGTTTTACAAGCTTCAACTTGCTAAGAGCACCAACCCTCTGATTTTTCTAGCACCCACTATAAGGAAGCACTAACTCCTTGATTTCTCTAGCACGCACTAGAAGGAAGCACTATCTCCTTGATTTCTCTATCACCCACTAGAAGGAAGCACCAACTCCCTGAGTGTTCCAACACCAACTGGATGGAAGTACCTACTTCCACTTATACAAGCACCAACTTGCATACAAAAAACTTTGAGTTTTCCCAAGCACCACCCTGCCACCCTATTTTCTAGCCACAACTAGATGAAAGCTTCAACTTCCAGTATTCGAGCACCAACTTGAATAAAAAAGGAATAAAATCCTCCCTAGCACCACCCTACCTCCCTGATTATAAATAAATGATTGAATAACCAACAGTACAGGTATATCAATTCTTACCACTTCTTCTCTGTTCTGCAATTCTTCTATGCTTCACTATTCTTCTGTTCTATTCATACTTGGCTTGACTTGTTGTCTCTTTCTATTTGTTCTTTTTCTATTCCTCTCAAGCTCTTTGGTATGTGTTCATTCTACTCTCTTCACCTTTTCTATTCTGTTCAACTTCTGTTTCTCATCTTTGAGTTTGATATCACACTATGCATACTGTGATTTTCCCTTCTCCTAGTTCAAGTCATTTTTCAGTGAGAACATCCAACCTCACACAATCACTACATATCTCTTTTATGTTCTCCAACCTCTTCAGTTACACCTCGAATCTCCAAGGAAAACGCTTCAGCAACTGAATCACCAAATGTCCAAGAACCATGATTCAGTTCTGCTAACTAAATCGTAACTAAACAATTAACCGTGAGTTGAAATAGTAGCCCTTTGATCAGATTCCCAATTAACCATCACCATTGGATTACACCCGCAGGGACTCATGTTAATCCTATATGCCCACTGGCTGTGACCAAATGCTAAATCAATAGTCATTTCATGATTTTGCATTTCGGGTGATCAACTGTGAGTCACCTTGGTTTTCCCAATTCGCGAAACACTGAAATGGAGCCTAGCACCACTAGCTCCTTCCCTTCTCTTCCACGGATGTGACCACTGGCTGTGATCACAGGCCTAATAAAAAAGAGCTTCGCAATTTTGCGTTTTGTAAGTTTTGTTGTGAGTCACTCTGACTCTTCCAACTCCTAATCATGAAATGGAGCCTAGCAACTTGCAATCTCCTTCCTTCATGTGACCACCGATGGTGACCACTGACTATGCCAAAAGGCGCTTCACAATTTCGCACTTCGAGACATTGCGAACTTCATGAATTCGTTCACATATCTTCTCCATATTCTCGATCCCTAAATCAGTGAATTCCTCAGGACTAGATCTATGGTCCTTGATTCCCTTACAATCAATGACTTAGATCAACTTCGCGACTTCGCGTTTCGTGATTTTTTGCAACTCCTTCCTATGGAATTCCTGATCTGCAAAACTTCGAAATGGATTCATATCAGATCAATGGTCGATATTTCTCAGTGATCCGACAGCTATCCTCTGCTACGGGACTTCAACCTTCAAGACTTTGGGGGAGTGTTGATGGTAAAACTCTCGAAGGAAGCAAAACTCTCGGAGTGATGTAACACTTGCATCACTCAATGATGTGTCATGAGCTGAGCAGCTATAATGTGTCACTCATATTTTTGATTTTCACGTACCTGAAATGTTGAATCAACCTGACACTTGTCATTGTATGATTGTGCCACGTGTCCTTGCTAATGTATTCTACCACCTATCCTTGCTGATGTGGTCTGCCACATTCACCTCTTGGATCTGGAGACCCAGATTAGTCCTCGATCCAATGGCTTAGATCATATCGCGATTTTGCATTTCATGACTTTGGAAAACAACTACCTCTGTGCTCTAGATTCCCGAAATCGGGAAACTCCTCATCTGATACCACATGTCCTTTGGATCGAACAGTCCAGAATCCATCAGGATTTCACATTTTGCGATATCTACGAACTACTCGACGCATTTCTCCCAATTCACGATTCTCTGAATATGCTCATTTGCTGCCACGTGTCCTCCTCGATGATGGACAGTCCCCCTGCTTCCGGGACTTTTTAAGCCCACTTCATCTTGCACTTAAAGGTTGTGCTCGTTCTTCTGGATCCAACAATGGTTGGTCCTCATGCTCAGATCTGACACTTGAGATCTGTTCTCCTCTTTTGTGTGATCCTCCTATCTGAATTCAAATCTGATGGCCATCGAGAATTCAGAATGGGTGATCCAACGATCACTGTTTCTCTTCACTGTTGAGCTTATGATTTTGATCTTGCTATGTCTTCATCACTGCACTACTGATCTCTGATCTTTCCATCAATGACAACAAGCATACTCTACCTCTATCTGTAAACATGCCAGCAATCTCCCCCTTTGGCATTGATGTCAACTACACTATCCCCTGAACATCCAACTATACCATTGTAGAATCCTTACCATTACCACACTTTCTCCCCCTTTGACATCAATATCAAAGAAAAAATATGCTCCCCCCGATCTATTGTAGTACATCTCGAAGATATCAGAAATGTGACAGGCACATACTCCCCCTGTCAACTATGAATGAAAGAACCATAGTTGTATTCGCTAGAAATATAATAGATATTCAATAAGTACTCCCCCTAACAAGGTGAACAGATTAGACGAAAGAAGATATAACCCCCAACTTCTGACGAAGATATCCAAAAGGTGTCGTTGTTAATGGTTTAGTAAAGATGTTAGCTATTTGTTCTGTGGAAGGAATATAATTCAGCTGAACAACTCTGTTTGTAACCTGCTCTCTGGGAAAATGATATTTGATTGGTATATGCTTAGTCTTAGAATGAAGAACAGGATTCTTGGAGACACTAACGACACTAGTGTTATCACCGTGAAGTGGGATGGGATCAGTATAGGTTGCCTTCAAATCTACAAGAATTTGTATCATCCATAAAATCTGAGTACAACAAGTAGCAGCAGCAATGTACTCTTCCTATGTATTTGATAAGGAAATAGATCCCTTCTTCTTACTAATCCATGCTACTAATGAGTCACCCAGGAAGAATTCACCTCCACTGGTGCTCTTTCTCTCATCCACACAATTTTCCCAATCAACATCTGAATAAGCAGTTAACTGAATATTCCGATTTCTAGGATACCACAAACCATAAGTCATTGTTCCCTTCAAGTATTTGAATATCCTTTTTATAGCTGCTAAATGACTTTGTTTAAGAGTAGACTGATAATGACCTACCATTCCAACAGCTTGCATTATATCAGGACGAGATGTTGTGATGTATAGAATACTACCTATCATTGATCGATATGTCCTTTGATAAACATAATATTAAATATCATCTTTACTGAGCTTGCAACCGACCACCATAGGTGTACTAATAGGAAAAGACTATTCCATCTAAAACTTCTTCAACATCTCTTTCAAATATTTTTCTTGAGTGATAAAAATTCCTACAGAACTCTGATTTACTTGTAAACCAAGAAAATATGGCAGTTCTCCTATCATGGACATCTCAAACTCTGTTTGTATAGAATTAGCAAAACACTGGACAAAAGAATCATTAGTACAACAAAAAATAATGTCATCTACATAAACCAAAACAACTAGTAAATCATCACCTTCAGACTTAATGTAGAGATTGTAGTCAACATTACCTTTCTTGAACCCTTTGTCTTGTAAAAAAATTTCAAATCTATAATACCAAGCTCGTGGTGCTTGTTTTAGTCCATATAAATCATTCTTCAGCTTGCAGACATAATTAGGATTATCTGTCAATGAGAAACCTTCAGGTTTCTCCATATATACTTCTTCGTCTAGATCTCCATTAAGAAATGTTGACTTAACATCCATCTGATACACTTTAAAGTTCTTATGACATGAATATGCAAGAAACATTTTGATGGCTTCCAGTCTTGCCACTGGTGCAAAGGTTTCATCAAAATCCTGTCCTTCAACTTGTGCATACCCTTTACATACCAATCTGGCTTTATTCCTAACAACTTGTCCTTTTTCATTCATTTTATTCTTGAACACCCATTTGGAGCCTATTGCATTCTTATCTTCGGGTCTAGGAACAAGCTCCCAAGTATTGTTCTTCTCAATCTGATCAAGCTCTTCATTCATATCTCTAATCCAATCATCATGCTTTTTGGCTTCATCAAAAATTTTATGTTCAATAATAGATACAAAAGAAACCTGAGATTGTTCTGAGTCTTTAATCAATTTCCTTCTTGTCTGAACTCCTTTATTTATATCTCCAATTATCTGATTTTCAGGATGATTCTTTCTAACTATTTTGAGAGGTGTTTTTGTTTCTTTCTGCTGATCTGTGTCAGCCTGAGTATTTGTGTCTTCATCTGATTCAGATTCTTCTCTTTTTGATCCTTGGACCTATTCATCTTCAACTTCAACTATTTCTTTTGTGCTTGGTTCAACACTTCTTACATTACATACTAGGATTTCTTCATCAATGTTTATGTCGATACAATCAACCAATTTATGTAACCTCATATTATAACATCTGTATCATTTACTATTTGTAGCATAGCCTAAGAAGATACCTTCATAAGTCCTATCATCATATTTGCCAATATTTTCATCATTATTCTTGATATAACACTTACTCCCAAAGACTTCAAAATGATTGATTCAAGCAGGTCTTCCAAACCATAGTTCATAAGGAGTCTTGTCACTATGTGGCCTGAGATGAGATTTGTTAAGAATATGAACAACGGTATGGATTGCTTCCACCCAATATGTTTGAGCAATATTCCTTTCATTGATCATTGATCTTTCCATTTGCTGTACCGATCTATTTTGCCTCTCAACTACTCCATTTTGTTGTGGAGTGCTTGGAATTGTTTACTCTATTTTGATCCCATGTTTATCACAGAACACTTTGAAGTTCCATGAGCTAAACCCTCCTCCTCTATCATACCTTATTGCCTTCAATATTTTTCCTATTTGATTCTCAGTTAGAGCCTTAAACACTTTGAATTTTTCAAATGCTTCAGATTTTTCCTTCAAAAAGGAAACCCATGTTAGTCTAGAATAATCATCAATAATCAATATAAAATAGTTTTCTTTTCCTGTACCTGATTTCCTTGATGGTCCACATAAATCCATATGTAATAACTGGAGAGGTGTTTCTGTTGAAGGAAAGTTTTTAGATTTGAACTGTGTCCGAGTAAGCTTTCATATCTAGCAAGGTTTACAAACAGAATCATATGGCTTTGATATATTTGGAAAATCCTTTACTTCCCCACTATTTTTAAGATTGATTATATGATCAAAATTTAGGTTTCCAAGTCTCCTATGCCATAGCCAACTTTCATCATACTTTCTTAAGTGATATTCTTATTTTTCTTCTTTTAACACATAGACATTGTTTTCTATTTTTATGCCTTTTGCAATCAACTGTCCTGAATTCACAGATTTTATTCTACAATATTTAG
Source organism: Picea sitchensis (assembly GCA_010110895.2). Taxonomy (NCBI): domain Eukaryota; kingdom Viridiplantae; phylum Streptophyta; class Pinopsida; order Pinales; family Pinaceae; genus Picea; species Picea sitchensis. The sequence goes on from SNQJ01S0000621.1 coordinate 346,982, forward strand.
AAGTAAAAAAAACTCCACATCCTTGGTCACAGACTTGACTGAAACTAAGTAGATTATGTTTCAGAACATCTACAAACAACACATCTTGAGCTTTTCATTTTCCATTACTCACACTTACAATTCCTTCACCTTTTATTTTTCATGGTGCATCATTTCCAAAAGTTACATTCCCTTATTTGTTTTCACTTAGAGTTAGAAACTTACTTTTGTCTCCAGTCATATGTTTGGAACCTCCACTGTCAATATACCAGGGATTTGTTTGTCTTTGGGCTGATAAAACTAATCCACACTGGTCATCTTCTTTCTTCTTCCAAACCTTGAAATTTTCAGCAGAGGGATTCAAATTTTGCTTATAATTCCTTAAGCGACAATATGCAGCTTTATGTCCATAGTTATGGCATATGTAACATTATGGTTCACTGAGTAACAGATCATAATGATTGTTATGCTCATAACTATTGTTATGTTTCACCTGCGTCCTTTTCCCAGCCATCACATGATTTATAGTTTATGGTTGTTTGTTGCTTGGATGTCTCGATCTTTGTTGTGGCACATAATTATTCCTTGAGAATCTTGATTGCTCATATCTAAATCTTAAAGAACAATTTATAGCTTTGTGACCAAAGTTAGAACAGAAAAAAAAATATCCATAGAAAAATCCTTTGTACCTGGAAAAAGATTGTCTTCTTTGAATGGGTTGATTTCTTCCATGCTGATAATTTCTTTGATATACAAATTCGATTCTTGTACTTTTTCTTTCATTCCTTCTTGGTGGATGATTTTCTTTCTTTGTTTCTGCAGAGTGGTTATTGTCAATGATTGTATATTTGACAAACTTGATGGATTCTGTATTACTTGGATGATCACTACTTGATCATTCTTCATAGCCCAATCCATCTTTTAACTTTGGATTCCTTTGCTGATTTAGAATGGAGGTTAATCCTTTTGATGCTTTAATACTTGATAGATTTTGGTGATATCGTGCCTTAAACTTCTCCATCTCTTTTCTAGTTTTTACTATCTCTTCTTTTAAGGATTCACATCTCACTTTCTTCTCCGATAACTGTTGTTTCATAATTTCCTCTATTTTATTTGCCTCTTCTAACTCCACTTTTAGCAAGGAAAAATCTTCATCAGGTTTTTTACCATGCATTTTAAACTGTATCAACAACTGCTTTTGTTTTCTCTTCTTAAATCTGAGTCTGTCAATTTATTCCAAATCATTGATTAATTCACCTTCCATGTCCACCACAACTTCCTCATCATCCATGTCACCTCCTGTGTGTTCATCATCAAGATCTCCCATAGCCATAAGCATAAAATCATTCACTATGTCTTCGCAGGATGAATCACTATCTATGTTTTCTAAGGAGTCATCATTGTTTGCACACAAACTTTTCTTTTTACCATATTTCTTTTCATCATCAGAGTTTTGGTCCCTTTTCTGGTGAGGACACTTAGATGAAAAATGACCTATTTTACCATAGTTAAAGCATTTGAAGGGCAACTTGCCTTGGTATTTGCCTGATCCTTTCTTTAATCTTCTCACTAATTTTGCCTCAATATCATCTAGTTCTGAATCAATATTCTTGTCTGCTTTAAAATATGCTTCTCTAGTAATGGATTTATCTTTACTAATTCTCATTTCATATGCAGTTAGAGTTCCTAGGAGTTGATCAATGGACAAAGTTTTAAGATTATTTAGTTCTTCTATTGCAGAAACTTTTGGATTAAATTTATCAAGTAGAGATCTTAAAATCTTCTCACCAAGACCTTTCCTGGCATTCACAAGTTCTTCAACTCTTAAAAAATACTTGCTAACTATTTCATCTTCATTCATCTTTAGTTGTTCAAATTTCAATCTATATGTTTGAAGTTTGGCATCTTTTACTTTCTCATTTCCTTCATAACTGCTAATAATTTTATCGCACATTTCTTTGGCAGATTCAAGATGCATCACCTTTACAAACTTAACTTCAGCAAGTCCATTCAAAATAGAATTCATTTCCTTCGCATTGAAAATAAATTCTAACTTATCATCTTTAGAAGCTAGCACAACAGGCTTTATATATCCAATTTCTACTACATCCCAAACATCAACACCTAAGCCCATTATGTATGTTCTCATTCTAACCTTCCAGAAGGAAAAATTTGTTCCATCAAACTGAGGAGGCTTATTGGCTGAATTCCCTTCATGAATTTCTCTAGCACCCACTAGAAGGAAGCACCAACTCCCTCATTGCCCTAGCACCCACTAGAAGGAAGCACCAACTCCCTGATTTCTCTAGCATCCACTAGAAGGAAGCACCAACTCCCTGAGTGTTCCAACACCAACTGGATGGAAGTACCTACTTCCACTTATACAAGCACCAACTTACATACAAAAAACTTTGTGTTTTCCAAAGCACCACCCTGCCACCTTGTTTTCTAGCCACAACTAGATGAAATCTTCAACTTCCAGTATTCAAGCACCAACTTGAATAACAGAGGACTACAATCCTCCCTAGCACCACCCTACCTCCCTGATTATAAATAAATGATTGAATAACCCACAGTACAGGTATATCAATTCTTAACACTTCTTCTCTGTTCTGCAATTCTTCTCTGCTTCACTATTCTTTTGCTTTGTTCATACTTGGCTTGACTTACTGTACCTTTCTATATTTTCTTTTTATGTTCCTCTGAAGCTCTTTGGTATGTGTTCATTCTTCTCTCTTCACCTTTTTTGTTCTATTCAGCTTTTGTTTCTCATCTCTGAGTTTGATCTCACACTATGCATATTGTGATTTTCCCTTCTCCCATTTCAACTCATTTTTCAGTGAGAACAACCAACCTCACACAGTCACTGCATATCTCTTTTATGTTCTCCAACCTCTTTAGTTACAACTCAAATATCCAATGAAAATGCCTCAGCAACTGAATCTCCAGACGTCCAAGAACCATGATTCAGTTCTGCTAAGTAAATCATAACTGAATAATTAACCGTGAGGTGAAACAGTAGCCCTTCGATCAGATTCCCAATTAACCAGCACTGTTGGATTACACATGCAGGGACTTTTGTTTATCCTATATGCCCATTGGCTGTGACCGAACGTTAAATCAATAGTCATTTCACGATTTTTCATTTCGGGTGATCAACTGTAAGTCACCTTGGTTTTCCTAATTCACGAAACGCTGAAATGGATCCTAGCACCGCTATCTCCTTCCCTTCTCTTTCGTTGATGTGACCACTGGCTGTGATCAAAGACCTGATAAAAAAGTGCTTCGCAATTTTGTGTTTCACGATTTTTGATGTGAGTCACTCTGAATCTTCCAACTCCTGATCATGAAATGGAGCCAAGAAACTTGCAAGCTCCTTCCTTCATGTGACCACCGACTATGCCAATAGGTGCTTCGCAATTTCTCACTTTAGGACATTGCGAACTTTGTGAATTCTCTCACCTATCTTCTCCAGATTCCCGATCCCCGAATTGGTGAATTCCTCAGGACCAAATCTACGGTCCTTGATTCCCTTACAATCAACGACTCATATCAACTTCACATTTCACGAGTTTTCAAAACTCCTTCCTCTAGAATTCCTGATCTGCAAAACTCCGAAATGTTTTTATATCAGATCACCAATCAAGATTTCTTGGTGATCCAATGACTATCCTCCACTCCGAGACTTCATCCTTCGGGACTTTGGGGGAGTGTTGATGGTAAAATTCCTAAAGAAAAACTTCTCGAGTGATGTAACTCTTGCGTCACTCGATGACATTTCATGAGTCGATCAGCTACCACATGTGACTCGGATTTGTGATTTCCACGTACCTGAAATGTCAAATCAACTTGAAACTTGTCATTGTCTGATTGCACCACGTTTCCTTGATGACGTAGTCTACCACCTGTCCTTAATGATGTGGTCTACCAAATTCACCTCCTCGATCTGATGGCCCAGATTAGTCCTCGATCCAATGGCTCAGATCATATCATGATTTTGCATTTCGCAACTTTGGAAAACAACTTCCTCTGTTCTCCAGATTCCCGAAATGGTGAAACTACTAATCTGCTACCATGTTTCCTTCAGATCAAACGGTTCATAAGCCATCAGGATTTCACATTTTGCAATATCTGCAAATTGCTCGACGTAGTTCTCCCGATTCATGATTCTTCGAATCTTCTCATCTGTTGCCACATGTCCTCCTTGATGATGGACGGTCCCCCTGCTTTCGAGACTTTGTAAGCCCGCTTCATATTACACTTAAATGTTGTGCTCATTCTTATGGATCCAACGAGGGTCATTCCCCGCACTCAGACCTGACACCTGAGATATTTTCTCCTCTTCTTCATGCTCCTCCTGTCTAAATTCAAATCTGACGGCCATCGGGAATTCAGAATGGGTCATCCAACGATCATTGTTTCTCATCACTGTTGAGATTATGCTTCTAATATTTCCATGCCATCATCGTTGCACTGTTGATCTCTGATCTTGCCATCAATGACAAAAATCATACTCTACCTCTGTTTGTAAACATGCCAACACGATGGACCAGTAGCCGCAGGGGGACCTCCAGTTGGAGAGGTTGAGAGAGTTTTGAGACGAGTGGAGCGGAACCTCACTGTGCTCACTCGTGTAGTTCCCATGGACAAGATCGAGGATCTCATGCAATTCATGCAGCCTCATGTAATAGGGGTGCCATGGACTTGGGTCCATAATTTTCATTGTTTGGCTAATGTCGTTATTCACTACGACAGGGCCAATAGGCCTTGAGATTAGATATGATGGACACATTATGTGTTGAGGGCACTCTTTGTATATTTTTGAGGGCATAAGCCCCGTGATTTATACTGGATATTATTTTTGAGGCATTCACACCCACCTATGTAATCTAACTCTTTTTGATATATATATATATATATATATTTACATATTTTATTGTCTTATGGATCACATTTTTAACAAATGTATGTACATGTGTATGTGTGTGCTTCTTTTTATGTGTGTGCAACATGTCAATCTAATACTTCATTAGCTAGATTATATGTGAGTTGATTTAATCTCTTAGGGACATGGATATACGTAATGAAATCAAAGTAACATTCTAAGAGACGTACCCTAAGGAAGTGTTGGTGTAAAGTAGGATCATAAATGCAGTAAACTCCATTTAACTTTGTGACACAACTAGCTAAGAATATAAGTAGAACCAGAGGTGAGAGATGCCATGCGACAAAGTGTAACAAAGAAACTATATCACTGCGTTGTACTCGATGACATTGTTTGTGGTGTCACCTAGACAGATACCTACGAAAGATAGAAGATGTCCTTGAGGCGTGAAAATCACCCAAGATGTGGAAGCAAGCCTCCAAGTGTGTCAGCTAGCGCCATTTGTGAACCCAAAGAACACCTCTTATTCACTTGGCATCTGCCATAGTGAAAAATATGACATAAATAATGACACGTACATACAACAAAAAGGAAAAAAAAATTGTATAAGAACTATACATATGTATATGAAGTCACCCAGGCAACCAACCTACGAGTAATATTTCTTAAGGTAGAGCTCGTTTCTAGGCTCCACCAAGAAATTTCCCTCAAAATCAACCAGACAATAAGTGCCCTTCTTTAAGACCTCTTTCATGATGAAAGGTATGAACCACATGGGTTTGAATTTCCTTGTCCCCAGGGGATCCTTGTCCTGATCATAGACTAGGACAAGATCGCCTTCGGAGAAAATACGACAACAAACAAATCGATCATATTGACACTTGACTCATTGCTTGTGAGCCTCGTTAGCCAAGGCTACATCACGACATTTCTCATCGAGTTGCTTGATATATAATAGGTGTTTCTCAAGCAGTGAAGTGTCTGGCAGTAACTCTACTGCCAACTTTAAAGATGAGATATGACATTCAATAGGCAAGACTGCTTCCAGCTCGTAAACGAGTTGAAAATGTGAGAAACTGATGGAAGTATTTACAAATGTTTGGTAGGCCCATAACGTCGAGTACAACATCAAATGCCAATTTGACTTGGAAGAAATGATCGTTCGCTGAAGAATAGTCTTCAGGGACTTATTCATAGCTTCCACCTAACCATTCACTTGTGGGTAGTAGGGTGATAAATGGTCTTGCCTCAACCCAAGATTTGATGTTAACTCAGACATCATTTTGTTCTGGAAGTGACTACCATGGTCAGTGACAATCTCCTTCGGGATTTCGAACCTTGCTACTATCTGGTTAAAAAAGAAGAGAGTCATTGTTTCTCCATCATTGTTAAATGTTGGCATATCCTTGACCCACTTTTTGAAGTATTCTACTTCTACGATGATATAACGATGCCCCCTGAATGAATCCGGGTGGCATGTAGTAATAGATTTCCCACTTGGTGAAGGGACCAACAACGATGATGGGAAACATGGGAGCAAGATGTGCCCTCATCTTCCGAGAGAAGATTTGACACAGGTAGCACTTATTGACCAACTCAATGCAATCCTTGATTAACGTAGGCCAAAAGTAACCGGCTCATAGAATCTTTTGGGTTGTTGCCAACCCAGAAAAATGACCACCACATGCTCCAGTGTGGCAGTTGTTAAGAGCGAGTTCTTCTTCCTTGTGTATAAGGCACCGATGAAGAATGTAATCTACACCTCGTCGATACAAAGCGTCATCGAGTATGAGATATTTTTGTGCTTGATGGAGAGTTTGTCGACGCTCGTCGTGAGATAAACTAGTATATCTCCATACCAGGGGTCCTAAGATGCGATCAGAAAAATATCTCCTTTAATAGGAGATTCTTCGGGCGTAACATCACTTGATTCGACCGGAAGTTCTGAAATAAGTTCCACAAAGACCAACGACTTTTTAGATTTCACAGAAACAAAGTCCAAGTCAAATTCCTGGAGGATTACAATCCATCTACTGATTTTTCCCCCAGTGACTCATCGTGTCAACACATATTGAAATGGATTCAAAACATCAATGATGGTGGTCTTGCGAAGCATAATATAATGACGGAACCGATGGACAACATGCACTGCTGCCAACGCAAGATTTTCAACATGGGAATAGTTGAGTTCTGGCCCAACCACGCCTTGGCTCAGGTAATAAATCACATGATCTTCGAGAAGATCGTCCTCTTGAACCAAGACCATATCGATGGTCGACTCTGTAGTGGCCAAGTACAATAGGAAATCTTTATTATAATTGGGAGGTTAGATTAGAGGGGCATACAATAAGAAATCTTTATTATAATTGGGAGGTCAGATTCGAGATGCATGTCATTGTTTCTCCCATCGTCTTCTCAATCTGGAGAGGATCAAGTGGGTTTACGGCTTCTTTACCCTTTTCGAAAAATTTCAACATTATGTAATCATGTGTCCTGGTCGCTATATAAGCGTCACCTTTAATCATGTAAATTTTCATGGCCGAGGGATTACTAGACGATGCAGGGGGTCCCTGACTTCCCCCATCCGTGCTCGAAGAGGCTTGAGTCATATTTTTCCCATGTGGAAATGAGTTCGTCAGCACAACAGGTTGTTGTTGCACCAATAAATTTTGGTCCTTCGCAATCCGAGGGCATAGGTGAGTCGGGTGGTCCTTTGTGCAAAGGTTACACAGATACTTTGACTTTCTCTTCTCTTTGTTTCCCCCGCCATCATTTTTATTAGGTTTCTTATCCCCCTTACCCTTCTTGTTTCGTTGTTTTTTCTTTCCTTTAGTATGTTGGTTGGCCTTCAGGTTCGTCGATTGCACATTGTGTACGCCTGAAGTTTGGGTAGGGGGAATAGCCGAACCAGAGGTCTGGCTGGCCGCTATCTGTTGTATCAAAAATTGTTGCAATTGATTTGATAACTGATCAGTGGGCTTTCCTTGTGTTGAACCAACTATACCATCGACATGTGGTCTAGACTCTTGTCTGGCCTTGTCAAGGATGGACTGTGGCACATCTGGAAAAATCTCATAGAGTAAGACAAACTAAGAGTATATCAGTTCGAGTTGTTGTGCTCTGATTATCGCCTCCTCCTATGAAAACACTCCTGATGTTGCAATGTCCTTGGATAAAACTGGCACCAAAGACTTCAGGAACCACTCCAGCAAAAACGTTGGTGGGACCCGTACCTTGATCAAGCTATTCCAACACCGCCATTCTAAGATGTGATTTGAGATATGATTGGCCTTAGTATTCTCAAACATGGCTGACAACTCGGTGTCGGCATCGTATCTCACGGGTAGTTGGAAATGGTTTAGGAAGACCATCACCAAGTCGCTAAAGTAAGAATATATTGAGTGGTTGAGCTCGATGTACCATTTCACAGCACCCCAATAAGAGTGCGTTGAAACAGGAACAACTGCATGGAGTCGTCTCACAGCGATTTTGATGAGCACCATAAGTGGAAAGTTTTCACGTCATCAACCAAGTCTTCTCCAGGCTTGCCTTCGAATTTTGAATATCCGAGGGAAACTTAGTCAGCATTGGGAGCCAACGTGGATCATGACAAATCAGGTCGTTAAGCAACCTTGACAAGTTGGGCAGATGTAATGTTTCGAGAAATGGTAGTTTGGGTTGGGTACTATGTATAGGAAAAAGGGGGCCTGGAGTTTGACTGGCACCAGGTTGCCAGGAAAATTTGGGTTGCTGGCCAGGGTTCTGGTAGACACCGTGGCCTTGACTACCGTACAGAAACTACGTTTGTTGGAATATCATCGATTGATTCCCATAATTGGACGACAAGGGTTGGGTAGGGATTTCTGCCTGTGTTGTGTTCCAAATATTTTGGAAAGGGTTGCCTCGAGCCGATCCGACGGGCATAGGTATTGAGCCCTGCTCGGGGTTCCATTGACCATGGAAGGGGTTTCCCCCGACCGACATCCATTGCGAGGGAACTCGTCCCTGCCAAGGATTCCAAACTCATTGTGAGGAGAAAAATCATGTACTTTCCCCCTGTGTAGGAACAATACCTTGCACAAGATTTTGTTGTCCAAAACCAGGGTTGCCCCCAGTCGAGATGGCAGCCGACGAAAAATCGTTATTACCAAACGTGTCGAAAAAAGAGAATGACATAGATCCCACCGACGTGGTGTAAGAAGAAGGTCCTAAACTTCCTGCTCCAAACAAGTTGTAGTTTGTACTTGGCCCGACGGGTTGCTGGAAAGCACTGCTAAGCAAGGGGGACAAAGGAGGTATATGACCCCACCGTAAAGAATAACGTTCACCAAAATCCATTTTTTTAAGATAATTAATTTGCAAATTAATTATTTTTAATAATGATCAACATTTTGACCACAATCATCATTGAGGAAATGGTGATGATTTTATCCCATATCCAAAAGCCCTATTTCTTGTATTGTGATCCTTATATACTTTGAAAATTACATTATCCCATCGTCAAAAGCTTTAGCTTTATTTCTTGTACTGTGAAACTTATACATGTTAGATTAGTAGTTTTTCTTATTTACAATATATACTTTGAAAATTATATTGTCCCATCGTCATAAGCTCCATTTCTTGTATTGTGAGACTTATACATGTTAGATTAGTAGTTTTTCTTATTTACAATATAATCAATTTTATCCATCATATTATTTATAGTGGAAAATGTTAAGAATTATCAAATTTAAAATATTGTAATACTTATCCATGTACTTTGAAAATTACATTAGTAGTTTGTCTTATTTACAATTTCATATACATGGTATTATTTAAAGTGGAAGATGTTAAGAATTATTAAGAAACAATGGTCATATAGGACAAATTTAATGTTATGATAACATATTAAAGATGGAATATGAAATTTGAAATGATATGAAATTTGAAATGATAGATTATTTCTTTGAGGGCATCTTCCTTTCGCAATATTTGCATGTTGAATACATTGGTGAATCTCACAAAAACATGAAAACTGAAAGCATTATATGTGAAGTTGATGTAAATTTTATATGATAATTAGATGATAGATTATGAATAATTAAGATTTTAGTAAATATTAAATATTAATGTTGTGAAAAGTACAAAAATAATGGAGAAATGGTGTTTTTGGATCAAAATTGTGTGTGGAGTTTTTAAATGTTTAACAACACTTCACCCATTATTTTCCTCATACTAGAGGGATCAAATCTCTCTAGTTGCAAACTTTTAACTTTTCCTTAAATTTTGCACTCTAAAAATATTGTTGTTGTTGTTATTGTTGTTATTATTGTTATTATTATTAATTGAGTTATCTTTATTATTATAATTATAACAAAACATAACACTTATTATTTACGTCTCCCCCATCCTAAATTATAGAGTTTCCTTAAATTTTGCACTCTAAAAATATTGTTGTGTTGTTGTTGTTGTTATTATTGTTATTATTATTAATTGAGTTATCTTTATTATTATTATTATAACAAAACATAACACTTATTATTTACGTCTCCTCCATCCTAAATTATAGAGTGTCTTGATACAATACTATTAATAAAATTTTAAAAATAAAATTTTAAAAAAATGTTAAAAATACCATGCTTTACACTCATCCAAATATTTTTTTAATCATTCGTAACCTAATTCAATTTATCTTAAACCATTATCAAATTTTAACTCATACATATAACCATTGGCCAAAAGAATCTTCACATTGGTATCCATTTTTAGTAAGTGTCCCCACTTCAACCATGGTGGATTATTGGAGGTGGAAAGGACTAAATGTCAAAGCCAACATTATGTTTTAAAAAATTAAGTTCAGGGGAAGTCATAATTACATGATGGTTTTTGTTCAATATGCAACTATTTGACACAACTCAAGAAGTTTCCATGGGTGGATTATTAAAAGAGGAATGGGATAAATGTCAAGACCAACATTATTTCCAAAAGAATTCAAGCGTTATTTGAGTTCATCGTAGTTTACAACAATAATTGGTAATTTGATTCATGAATGGTAAGTTATTTCTTTATAGCGAATGAAACACTTATATTGATGTAATATAAATATATATTAATATTATATAAAAATAACCATGTGAAGATGTGGATTTAAACAATTATAAATAATCATGTCAGTGGTTGTGCTTATGATGTGGATTGAAGTATCTGTGTGCCAGAAAAATATGTTTTATTTAGAGCAACATTTAGCTTTTAATTAGTTCAAAGATAATAATAAAATAATAGTTGAGATCCACTCTTTGGCATTTTCCATATCACAAAGATAACACATGCCGACCAATCTTGTCCTAATCATTGTTGCCTTAATATATTATTCAATTTTGTCCAAATTGGTTGGCCTCTACTGTCATATGTAACTTTCAATACAGAGCATCTTTGGCATTTTCCATATCACAAAGATAACACATGCCGACCAATCTTGTCCTAATCATTGTTGCCTTAATATATTATTCAATTTTGTCCAAATTGGTTGGCCTCTACTGTCATATGTAACTTTCAATACAGAGCATCATTTATTGCATATCAATATCACTTTTTTAATCTTTTCAAAAGAATTCAATACTTTTGATACGTATTATGATAAAATAAAATTTACATCGATGATAACCCTATGTGGAAGAGTTAGTAATGTACCTATTATTGCTCATGGAATATCGATCGAAGAATAATTTGAAGTCATTAAGTTTGTTGATAACAACTCTCCTTTTGCACTCTGGTCAGGAAAGACTTGGATTGAAAAAGATTAGATTAGAAGGAAAGCAGAAGAGGAAGCTACAAAATAGAAAAAGAAAGAATTAAGGGACTTCATAGCTAGAAAGATAGAGAGACTAATAGAAGAACAAGAGGATAAGTCGAAGCAACAGAGGGCCAGAGAATTAGCTGTCAAAGTTGAAAGAACACAAGAAGGCTTAAAGAACCTGTCCATGCAGGAAATAAGTGCATCCACCCCAAAGATAGTAAGAGAAGAGGTATTACCTTTGAACCCTTTGAAAGACCCCCAACAGTGCAAAGTTACTACGCTAAGAGAAGATAAGAATAAGAATGGAAAGAGGAATCCAGAAAATCAAATCGCAGGAAAGAAGGAAAGAAATCTCAGTAAGAAGAAATCAAAGTTAGAAAAACTACAAGAAGTTCCAGAGAAGACTTCTCAGAAGGTAGGCTTGTAGAACTTGAACCTCACCGGAATAGAAGAACAACGCAGAATGGGACTTCACCACAACGAAGCTATATGACCGTTGGAGGCATCCCGACTGTTAGAATGACACTCCATAACGGTTAGAACACAGTTATTTTTGGAAAGAGCATCATTGGACCATTGGGATCGCTCCATAACGGTCCAATTTGTATTGATTAAAACATTCCTTCCCGTTGAAGGAATCTATTATGAAATTACTTATTTAACCTGTTAGATGCTGCCTTGGGACCACTTTTTGCAAACCGAGATATTTGAGCTAACAGATAATTGATTTCATATCACACTGTGTTTTCTAGACCTCGTCATCCGTTTGATTACCTTGTCAATCTGTTCTCCTACCCAATATCCTGGATTACAAGTGTGAATGTCAGGTGAGCATAGCACACTAGAAAAGTATGTGGAGGATATTTTGATAGACCTCATGGCTGAGAAAGTCATGTCTGTGGGAATATAGACATCATCGACTGGAGGATTGCAAGCATCCCCACCGACTGGACGACGTTCTAGTCGCGCTGTTGAGAAACGAATTAAACACCGGGATGATCTAGCTAACGAGAAGCATATCCCGTCGGTCTTTCCAGACTACATCCCGTCTTTGACTGGCATGGTTAACCGCGAGAGTGTCTCGCGTGAGTTTGAATACACATTGATAACTGTGTACCTCCTGAGCACAGTTGGACCCTAATTGGGACTGATGCCAACCCTCAAGATCAGTGAATTCAACCTCAGAGACTGAAAGAACTATGTGATGCTTGCATCGCATAGGTACCTAATAAAGACGACTGGGAAGAATCCCAGGATACTTCCCCAATCATGGATTAAGAAGTTGAGCGCTCCACTATCTTGAACGTGATGAAGATCCCCCACTTCGAACGACATCAGGAGGTTAACGCTTGCGTTAAACTCCTCTTGTCGTTCTATCATGGAGGTTATCTTTGGTTATATAGGCACATCACTATGTATCCGATGTTGATCCACCTGATCACTCGATTAAGCATGCAGGGACTGGACCCTCACTAGTTCTACCTAGGGAAGACGTCATATCGTTCCTTGGCCCAGCGTATAAAATAAGACTATGGAGATGTAGAGAAGGGGAAGTGAGGCTACAAGATAGCCTCCATCCAGGATGGCGCATTTTTCCTTGCTTTCCGATTGATCACTGGCAATCTCGTCAGAAAGAACCGGCCGACGCAAGTCACAGGGTTCGTAGTGGACCTCGCAGGGAAATGTGTCGAAGGAATGCAGATGAATTGGGTGAGTTACCTCATCAACGAGCTGGAAAAGGACTGTTGCGAAGTACAAGACCAAGGGTATGAGTTTCAATTTAGTTGGCTATTGGTACTAATCGCATTTTTTGCTTGGAAAATGCCGAAAGGAGAATCCTTCCCAGAAGTCGAGCCATTAGAGCCATTGGCCGCAAGGTTCTCCACCTTGTGATACACGAATGATATGGAAAAGTAGTGGCAGTCAAATGTTGTCCTCCATACTTACTACCTACATCTAAAGCACACCATTGAATCATTCCCCCGAATGACACTGAATACACTCCATCAGTATAGACTATTTGCGAAGTTCCATGCAGACCGACACTTCATCTACATCACCGCGCACAGGGATGAAAGTAAGGAGGAGCTCTCGTCTTTCTATAAGTTGACCGAGGAAGACATGGAAGAGATCACTAAGGAATGGCCATCATAATTCCTTGTACCATTGGAAGATGTTGAACTCTCCAACCTCGACATCATCGGAAGTCCATTGGTCACCCGGGTCGAACATGATGGACAAAGAAGCACAAAGAAAAATAAAAAAAAATGAGGAAGTGCAGGACATAGAAAGCGATGAGAAGGAAAGCGCATTGGAGGAAACTTCACTTGACTCACCTGAAGGAGGAGGAGGAGACGAAGTAAACCAAGAGGAATGAGGGGAAGAAGGAGATAAGAAAGAAAAGGGTTAAGTGACACTGCCAAAGGATCCCCTTATAGAGGCCGAGACATCAAAGAAAAGGAAGGTTTCTTTGTAGAAACCCTCAGCATGGAAGAAGACCCGAGACAATAAGCCTCAGTCGCAGAATGTGCTCACAGTGGACGATATCAAGCTCATCATCATAGCTGTAGAGGATGCTTTAGAAGACATATTGCAGAAACATGGAGCAAAGCAAGAGTCAATGTATGACATAATAGAGAAGGAAATCAAAGACATCCAACAAGCTATCCATTTGAGTCGCGCAGTGCTTACTGCGTCATCTTCAATAGAAAGTGTAGAACTGGGGGATGAGCCAACCCAATTACGAAGGCTATAATATGCAACAGAGGCTCAAATCCAGTGAGTCCAAGACGAAAAGGAGTAGGCCACAGAGACCTTAAAGAAAGAAAAGGAGGAGGTCCTAGATTATTCTCGAGTTGTGCAGAAGGAGAAAAATGAAATTCATGTGAAGTTCGAGCAGAACAATGCGAAGATATAGGAAAAAAAAGAACAACTACTCGCGGGGCATATTGTGATCAAGGAGGTAGTAACTAGAGCACTTTGCTCTATACCGAGATTGGCGCAAGAGGAAGAATAATCAACATAGATACAAGTGGGGAAGCTCGCTGAGGCCATTCAACAACTTCAAGCAAGAATAATGGAGCTATAAATCCAAGCAATGTTGAGCACTCCGCAAGAAGTGCGGGATCAGAGGGAAGAAGTTGCCAAGAATGCAATAGAAAGAATTAGGGCACTCGCCTCAGAGTGTAAGAAACTAAGTTATCAAAGTGCACATACCTATGAGCGCCTTGTAGAAGATCCAGAGCTGAGGAAACTAGAGGCACAACTCTAGGAGGCGAAGCAAAAAGCGTCCACTGTACAAGCACAGATGAAGCTGCTTACTATAGTTGAGAACATGAATAAGTCACAGGAGCAGCGCGCAGTCCAACAACAAGTTACTTCCATCCATAGAAAGGTCATGGAGGTGACACAGAGACTCTATCCAATGCAGGACAAATCCTGCACAATTTTTGAAGAAGTTGAAGGACAAGGCTTGCAGCTAGACCAACTAGTTGCAGCAAATGAACAATGCCTAGAAGGGCTTGTTACTAAGCAAGTGATTCAAGAGTTCAATGACCAGGAGGCTCTAGCAAAGAAGCAAGTTGAGGAAGCTCAAGCTAAGCTCAAGGAATTCAAAGCAACCCTGTCCAAATATGAGTGACTCGGGATGTGTCACAAGTGAGTGTTGGGGGCTTGTTGGCCCTTGACCAAGTTTTGAGGAAACATTGGTCATGTTTGACCATTTTTGGGACTTCGATAGTCTAGTTGAAGATGGAGCACCCAGGTGAAGCGGAGATCACGGGATCTCACCTATTTTGCAAGAATTTTGTGATTTTAGGGTTTATGTAACGGGTATGGGATGTTGGCCCATGGGTTTACCCATGTTTAGGCCTTTTGTAATATATAAATAAGTAGATAGGACTTAGAGTGAAGTCAGTCTAAGTTGGATTCGTGAAAGAATATGTAAAGGTTGTTAAGTGCAAAGAAACGTTGTTGGATTTTGTGCATACTGTGTGTTAAGACTTACAGAGCTAAGTGAAAGTGATTGTAAGAGGCTTTGTGCTACTAAGGAGTTCGCCCTGTGCCTTGACCTGATTTTGGGAAGGAGGATTTGGTGGGCTGCACGCAGGTCTCTTGTTCTCTGCAAAGTTGTGCTCTATGGCTTTGTGCACAGGATCTGATAATGTAGGAAGATTGAAGATTAATAAAGAAGAGAAGAAGAAGTTGGTGGACGTAGCCCCACACTGTATTAGCCTGGGGTGAACCACATTATATCCTTGTTTGATGATGTGCTTTGTGAAATATTTCTCATGTTGTTTATGTGTTTATCTTCTTAGTTCTTGGAAATCTTGACATAGTAGATATATTTGTGGATTCTTAGTACTTTATGATATTTGTGGATTCTTAGTACTTTATGATATTTGATTGTTAGATATGAGTAAATTCTATGTGCTAGGTAATTGAAAGTACTTGATGTTGGTTGCTACTACGTTGATATGTAATTAGGGTTTAATCTATGACGTGAATGGGACTTATGAACTAATGTATATTGATTGGCTAAGTGCTCTGTTAATTTTTGTAATAAAAAATTTGTGTCCCAGCTAGGTTGTAGACACCTGAGTCTTGCAACCCCCCCTACCTCTACCTCGGGTGAGACTTCATCTACTTCACAGGTGTTGCTAAAAGGGTCGATAGTTAGGGTTTTGTTGGTGCACTATTGAAGTGTTGAACCCTGGGTCTACCCCTGTGTGCCAACAATTACAAAGGAGGAACACGTGTTGCAAGCATACTAGTTCCAGGCGCAAGGAACACATTAATGCTTAGAGAAAGGAGACATGTGCAGGAAAAGGACACTCAAGGAAAATTCCTCCATGGGTCAAGGTGTCTGTTCGCAGAGACAAAGTGCTACAAGGATTGAATATAAGACATTCTTCAAAGGTTCAGTTGAGAGAAACATGGAGTCGGCATTAGGCCAAAGATGCAGAGATGCAAATGTGATTAGAAAGACACAATGAAACCCCCTTCAATGTAATTTTTAAGGAGCCCATAGAAGGTAATATCGGTAGTTTTTTCATGTTTAGAGAGTCTGAAAAAACGTAAAAGAAGACTCCAAGGGGTACCTTTTTTTAAAACAATCTAGTCAATTCAAAAAAGGGGTAAGCTTGCATCGAAAAGACGTCTATTCAAAGCCATTTTAACGAGTGTGACAAATACAAGATCATTCGGAAATATTTTCAATTTTAAGGAGTCTAAAAAGAGATTAATTGTGGGCTCACTGCCTTTTTCTAGATTTAGTCTCCTTATCCCAAAAAAGTATAAAATTTACTGAGGATAACTCTCACGGTGAGACAAATCTCCCGAGGTGTACCTTATTCCTCCATAATCCATAGGCCGAAAAAAGGGGTAAACCCATGCCATTAGATGTTCGTCTGGACCAATTTAATGAGTGTGAAGGAACAAGGTCACTCGATGATTGTTTCAATTTTAGAGAGTCTAAAAAGAGCTTAACTATGGACTCTATGGGGGTTACTTTTTCGTAAATAATCTCCAAGGCCCGAAAAAGGTGATAAACCAAAACCAAGGAGAATGTTCCTTTTTCGTAAATTTAGTCCCTCAGGCCTGAAAAAGGGTTAAAATTATACCTAAGAATACTCTTCTAGTGAACCAAAGTTCCTAGAGTATACCTTTGTTTGTAAAATTGACCATCCGGACTGAAAAAGGGGTAAACTACCATCAGACAGATGTGCCTTAAAATTTTAGTTTGGAGAGCGTGAAGGTCAACAAGATTGCTAATAAATATTTCCATGTTTAGAGAGTCTGAAAAGGGCTTAAATAAGACTCCAAGAGGTTACTTTTCTTAGTTAATCCGAGCAAGATTGAAAAGCATAAATGTAGTCTCGTCGAATGTTGCTTTCAGATTTCAAAGCGAGCTTGAAAGACAACAAAGCATGCTCATTTTTGGGAGTCCTGAGGGTGAAGGAAAGAGTGATGGTGCATCATATGAATGAGGATCAATATCATAATAATGACAATACTAACAAGGACTCCCAAGCCTAAAGTCATTAGAGACAACATGGACGCCAAAATGCAACAAGGATCTATCTAGGGCATCCATTTAGGTAGGCTCTACCAACCAATCACGACACTTCTAAAACAACAATGATGGTTATGTGTCATAATTTGGTGGGATCGATCCTATGGCAAAGCAGAAAAGACAACGAGATGCAGAAAGTGGAGGTAAAATCCTAATTTATATGCAAAAAGTTGGAAAAAAA
Organism: Picea sitchensis; assembly: GCA_010110895.2. NCBI lineage: Eukaryota > Viridiplantae > Streptophyta > Pinopsida > Pinales > Pinaceae > Picea > Picea sitchensis. The sequence continues at coordinate 364,875 of SNQJ01S0000621.1, forward strand.
CTACTTTTACCAAAGGACCTTTAAAAGTGACCCATCACCCAGAAAATTTACCAAAACAAAAGGCAAAGTGCATCATAACATTCAATAAGAAACTCAAGAATCAAATTAAATGATTTCCAAGCCAGAAAAACCAACAAAATGGTTCAAACAAGTGGCAAAAAGGCCAAAAATGTCTATAAATAGAAGCTGACAACTGATTTTTACCATTACAATTTGAAAATTAACCAAAAGGTAAGAAAGACGCCTTTGCTAAAGAAGTTGATTGTGAGAGCTTCAAAGGATGAAATGAACTTCCTCTCGGACCAAGTAAGTACAAACTCATCCCTCTTGCATTTATATTCTTCCTTTATTCATTGTTTTTGTTTTTTTGAGGGGCATGCTCTCCTAACAAAGGGCGTCCCTATGTGTACATGGGTTGTCCAAAGACAGCCCATGTATGTCCATGGGAAAAAAATAGTCTTCTCGTGGACATAAGCGATTGTGTCCAAAACAATCCGCGTACACCCTCAAAAGCATGGAAAAATAAAAAGTGTAAGAGCTAACTCCCCTTTGAACTGTCATGGAACAGGATGTATGTCAACTGGAGGGAGAGGGAACACGAGTAAATTTGATGTCTTAGTCAATGAGGACCCTTCTTCCATTGCCGCATTGAAACAATGTGGGCTATGGAAGTTCTTCTGGTGTCCGTTTATGAAAGCACATCCCAAGTTATTGAACGCCCTGGTGGATTACTGGCACCCAGACGCATAGGCGTTTATGATTGAGGGGCATTCATTGCCTCCAACAACTGAGGATATATAGTTATTGATTGGCCTCTCGAGGAGAGGGGAACCAATCAATCAATGCACATTTACCCTAGGGCCCTTCAACATCGCAGACTACATCGGGATGCATTGCGAGGTCGACACTGAGAAATTAGGTTCTCAAGTTCCCATCAACAAGATCACCAACTTGTCTCTGAAGGTAGTCATATTGCTCATTGGGCAGATCACTAGATCTGCATCCCTACACTAGGCCTCCCGGGAACACATGTACTGTGCAATGCAGTGCTTAGATGCACGTATTTTTGACTAGAGTAAGACCATGCTCACTTGCATGAATAGGCAACTAACAAAGTGTCGAGAGCGTAGAAACAAAAAATTCAGGTTTGGCACCATCTTATGCTCGTTCTTCTTTGAGAGGGTGCCCATTCTGAGTCCCAGAGAGACTGTATGGGAGCATGTGGCCTCCTTCCCAGCGGTATGTAGATGGACAACATTGCTTCCACGACATGGGGAGGAACAACCATATATTCCTTAGACTAGTGGGCATGGAAGATTCCAATGATAGAGTACTACCTGTACGTTGGAATCAAATTCTCCAAAGATATGGACATGCGTGTACCTCCCGAAAAGGAGCGAGGAGAGTTAGGTACGCGTTTTTAAAGTTTTTTTATTTTTAGTTTCTTTTATATATATCATTTTTTATATGTATCAGAGTATTGACAAATATGTATCTGTTATGTACACATGTGGGACCAGTGCACCCGATAGACTTCGCGAGGACCAGGTAACCTCCTTAAATAGAGGTAGTACCAACAACAACTAATGTGTTGAAATTACTAAGACAACTGAGAGGGGGGGTGAATTAATTGTTACTGTGCTTAAACAATTTATGACTATTCAAACAATTTTTAATCTCTTCCAAGTGACCATCAATATTATACAAGATATGAACAACATAAATAATGAACATCAGTCACACATAAGATATACACAGAGATAGATTTTCACRAGGAAACCCATAAAGGGAGAAAACCTCTTCTTCTTCGAATGATAGGCAGTCTTTTAATTTCTGTACATCATCTATATTTGAGCACCAACTCAATGTGAGGCTACTACCTCTGTTTTACAAGATTCAACTTGCTGAGAGCACCAACCCTCTGATTTCTTTAGCACCCACTATAAGGAAGCACCAAATCCTTGATTTCTCTAGCACCCACTAGAAGGAAGCACCAACTCCTTGATTTCTCTATCACCCACTAGAAGGAAGCACCAGCTCCCTGAGTGTTTCATCACCAAATGGATGGAAGTACATACTTCCACTTATACAAGCACCAACTTGCATACATAAAACTTTGTGTTTTCCCAAGCATTGCCCTACCACCCTGTTTTCTAGCCACAACTAGATGAAAGCTTCAACTTCCAGTATTCAAGCACCAACTTGAATAAAAAAGGAATAAGTTCCTCCCTAGGACCACCCTACCTCCCTGATTATAAATAAATGATTGAATAACCAACAATACAGGTATATCAATTCTTACAACTTCTGTTATGCTTCACTATTCTTCTTCTCTGTTCATACTTGGCTTGACTTGTTGTCTCTTTCTATCTGTTCTTTTTCTGTTCCTCTCAAGCTCTTTGGTATGTGTTCATTCTACTCTCTTCACCTTTTTTGTTATGTTCATCTTCTGTTTCTCATCTCTGAGTTTGATCTCACACTATGCATACTGTGATTTTCCTTTCTCTCAGTTCAAGTCATTTTTCAGTGAGAACATCCAACCTCACATAGTCACTGCATATCGCTTTTATGTTCTCGAACCTCTTCAGTTACACCTCGAATCTCAAATCAAAACGCCTCAACAACTAAATCACCAAATGTCCAAGAACCATGATTCTGTTTTTCTAACTGTATCGTAACTGAACAATTAACCGTGAGGTGAAACACTAGCCCTTCGATCAGATTCCCAATTAACCAACACCGTTGGATTACACTCGCAGGGATTCATGTTTATTCTATATGCCCGTTGGCTGTGACCAAATGCTAAATCAATAGTCATTTCACGATTTTTCATTTCAGGTGATCAACTGTGAGTCACCTTGGTTTTCCTGATTCGTGAAACACTGAAATGGAGCCTAGCACTGCTATCTCCTTCCCTTCTCTTCCCCTGATGTGACCACTGGATGTGATCACAAGCCTAATCAAAAAGAGCTTCACAATATCTTGTTTCATGAGTTTTTTTGTGAGTCACTCTGACTCTTCCAATTCCCGATAATGAAATGGAGCCTATAAACTTGCAAGCTCCTTCCTTCATGTGACCATCGATGGTGACCACTGACTATGCCAATAGGCGCTTTGTGATTTCTCACTTYGGGATATTGCGAACTTCATGAATTCGCTCACCTATGTTCTCCATATTCTCAATCCCTGAATCGGTGAATTCCTTGGGACCGGATCTATGGTCCTTGATTCCCTTACAATCAACGACTCGGATCAACTTCGTGACTTTTTGCTCCATTATTTTTCGCAACTCCTTCCTCTGGAATCCCCGATCTGCGAAAATCCGAAATGGATTCATATCAGATCAATGGTTGATATTTTTCGGTGATCCGACGACTATCCTTCGCTCTGAAACTTCAACCTTTGGGACTTTGGGGGACTGTTGAAGGTAAAACTCCTGAAGAAAAACTTTGGGAGTGACGTAACACTTGCATCACTCGATGATGTGTCATGAGCCGAGCAACTACCACGTGTCACTCAAATTTTTGATTTCCACGTACCTCAAATGTCGAATCAACCTGACACTTGTCATTGTCTGATTGCGCCACATGTCCTTTATGACGTATTCTACCACCTGTCCTTGTTGACGTGGTCTGCCACATTCACCTCCTAGATCTGGTGACCCAAATTAGTCCTTGATCCAATGGCTCAAATCATATCACGATTTCGCATTTTGCGACTTTGGAAAACAACTTCCTCTGTGCTCCAGATTCCCAAAATCGGGAAACTCCTCATCTACTACCACATTTCCTTTGGATCGAACGGTCCAGAAGCCATCAAGATTTCACATTTTGTAATATCTATGGACTGTTCGGCGCAGTTCTCCAGATTCGCAATTCTCTAAATCTTCTCATTTGTTGCCACGTGTCCTCCTCGATGATGGACGGTCCCCCTGCTTCCGGGACTTTTTAAGCCCACTTCATCTTACACTTTAAAGGTCATGCTCATTCTTTTGGATACAGCGATAGTCGATCCTCGTGCTCAGATCTGACACCTGAGATCTGTTCTCTTCTTTTGCGTGCTCCTCCTATCTGAATTCAAATCTGATGGCCATCGAGAATTCAGAATGGGTGATCCAATGATCACTGTTTCTCTTCACTGTTGAGATTATGATTCTGATCTTGCCATGCCATCATCGTTGCACTGTTGATCTCTAATATTCCCATCAATGACAACAACCATACTCTGCCTCTATCTGTAAACCTGCCAACAATCTCCCCCTTTGGCATTGATGGCAACTACACTATCCCCTGAACATCCAACTATACCATTGTAGAATCCTTACCATTACCACACTTTCGCCCACTTTGACATCAATATCAAAGAAAAAACATGCCCCCCCTGATCTCTTGCAGTACATCTCGAAGGTATCAGAAATGTGACAGGCACATACTCCCCCTGTCAACTATGAACGGAAGAACCAAAGCTATATTCACCAGAAATATAACAGATATTCAATAAGTACTCCCCCTCACAAGGTGAACAGGTTATACGAAAGAAGATATAACCCCCAACTTCTGACAAAGATATCCAAAAGGTGTTGTTGTTAATGGTTTAGTAAAGATGTCAACTATTTGTTCTGTGGAAGGAATATAATTCAGTTGAACAAATCTGTTTGTAACCTGCTCTCTGCGAAAATGATATTTGATTAGTATATGCTTAGTCTTAGAATGAAGAAAAAGATTCTTGGAGACACTAATGGCACTGGTGTTATCACGATGAAGTGGGATGGGATCAGTATAGGTTACCTTCAAATCTACAAGAGTTTGTATCATCCATAAAATCCGAGTACAACAAGTAGAAACAACAATGTACTCTGCCTCTATATTTGATAAGGAAATAGATCCCTTCTTCTTACTAATCCAAGCTACTAACGAGTCACCTAGGAAGAATGCACCTCCATTGGTGTTCTTTCTCTCATCCACACAATTTTCCCAATCATCATCTGAATAAGCAGTTAACTGAATCTTCTGATTTCTAGGATACCACAAACCATAAGTCATTGCTCCCTTCAAGTATTTGAATATCCTTTTTACAGATACTAAATGACTTTGTTTAGGAGCAGACTGATAACGACCTACCATTCCAACAACTTTCATTATATCAGGACGGTATGTTGTGATGTACAAAAGACTGCCTATCATTGATCGATATGTCCTTTGATAAACATAATATTAAATATCATCTTTACTGAGCTTGCAACCGACCACCATAGGTGTACTAATAGGAAAAGAATATTCCATCTGAAACTTCTTCAACATCTCTTTCAAATATTTTTCTTGAGTGATAAAAATTCCTGCAGAACTTTGATTTACTTGTAAACCAAGAATATATGTCAGTTCTCCTATCATGGACATCTCAAACTTTGTTTGCATAGAATTAGAAAAACACTGGACAAAAGAATCATTAGTACAACCAAAAATAATGTCATCTACATAAACCAAAACAACTAGTAAATCATCACCTTCAGACTTAATGTAGAGATTGTTGTCAACAATACCTTTATTGAACCCTTTGTCTTGTAAAAATTTGTCAAATCTATAATACCAAGCTCGTGGTGCTTGTTTTAGTCCATATAAATCATTCTTCAGCTTGCAGACATAATTAGGATTATCTGTCAATGAGAAACCTTCAGGTTTCTCCATATATACTTCTTCGTCTAGATCTCCATTAAGAAATGTTGACTTAACATCCATCTGATACACTTTAAAGTTCTTATGACATGAATATGCAAGAAACATTTTGATGGCTTCCAGTCTTGCCACTGGTGCAAAGGTTTCATCAAAATCCTGTCCTTCAACTTTTGCATACCCTTTACAGACCAATCTGGCTTTATTCCTAACAACTTTTCCTTTTTCATTCATTTTATTCTTGAACACCCATTTGGAGCCTATTACATTCTTATCTTTGGGTCTAGGAACAAGCTCCCAAGTATTGTTCTTCTCAATCTAATCAAGATCTTCATTCATAGCTCTAATCCAATCATCATGCTTGCTGGCTTCATAAAAGTTTTTAGATTCAATCAAATATAGAAAAGCAACCTGAGATTTTTCTAAGTCTTTAATCAATTTCCTTCTTGTCTGAACTCCTTTATTTATATCTCCAATTATTTGATCTTCAGGATGATTCTTTATAACTATTATGAGAGGTGTTTTTATTTCTTTCTGTTGATTTGTGTCGGCCTGAGTATTTGTGTCTTCATCTGATTCAGATTCTTTTCTTTTTGATCCTTGGACCTGTTCATCTTCAACTTCAACTATATATTTTGTGCTTGGTTCAACACTACCTACATTACGAACTGGGATTTATTCATCAATGTTTATGTTGATAAAATCAACCAATTTATGCAACCTCTTATTATAACATCTGTATCATTTACTGTTTGTATCATAACCTAAGAAGATACCTTCATCAGCCCTGTCATCATATTTGCCAATATTTTCATTATTATTCTTGATATAACACTTACTCCCAAAGACTTTAAAATGATTGATTGAAGCAGGTCTTCCAAACCATAGTTCATAAGGAGTCTTGTCACTGTGTGGACTGAGATGAGATTTGTTAAGAATATGAACATTTGTATGGATTGCTTCCACCCAATATGTTTGAGAAATATTCCTTTCATTGATAATTGATCTTGCCATTTGTTGTACCGATCTATTCTGCTTCTCAACTACTCCATTTTGTTGTGGAGTCCTTGGAATTGTTTACTCTCTTTTGATCCCATGTTTATGGTAGAACACTTTGAAGTTCCATGAGCTAAACCCTCCTCCTCTATCATACCTTACTGCCTTAAATATTTTTCCAGTTTGATTCTCAGTTAGAGCCTTAAACACTTTGAATTTTTCAAATGCTTCAATTTTTTCCTTCAAAAGGGGAACCCATGTTAGTCTAGAATAATCATCAATAATCAATATAAAATAGTTTTCTTTTCCTATACCTTATTTCCTTGATGGTCCACATAAATCCATATATACTAACTGGAGATTTTTTTTTGTTGAAGGAAAGTTTTTGGATTTGAACTTTGTCCGAGTAAGCTTTCCTATCTGGCAAGGTTTACAAACAGAATCATATGGCTTTGATATCTTTGGAAAATCCTTTACTGCCCCACTATTTCTAAGATTGATTATATGATCAAAATTTAGGTTTCCAAGTCTCCTATGCCATAGCCAAATTTCATCATACTTTCTTAAGTGATATTCTTCTTTTTCTTCTTTTAACACATAGACATTGTTTTCTGTTTTTATGCCTTTTGCAATCAGTTTTCCTGAATTCATAGATTTTATTCTACAATCTTTAGAAGTAAAAAAAACTTCACATCCTCGGTCACAGACTTGACTGAAACTAAGAAGATTATGTTTCAGACCATCTACAAACAACACATCTTGATCTTTTCATTTTCCATTACTCAGACTTACCATTCCTTTACCTTTTATATTTCCTGGTGCATCGTTTCCAAAAGTTGCATTCCCTTATTTGTTTTCACTTAGAGTTAGAAACTTAGTTTTGTCTCCAGTCATATGTTTGGAACATCCATTGTCAATATACCAGAGATTCGTTTGTCTTTGGGATGATAACACTAATACACACTGGTCATCTTCTTTCTTCTTCAAAACCTTGAAATTTTCAGCAGAGGGATTCAAATATGGCTTATAATTCCTTAAGCGAAAATCTGTAGCTTTGTGTCCATAGTTATCGCATACGTAACATTCTAGTTCACTGAGTAACAGATCATAATGATTGTTATGCTCATAACTGTTGTTATGTTTCACCTGCGTCCTTTTCCCATCCATCACATGATTTATAGTTTGTGGTTGTTTGTTGCTTGGATGTATCGATCTTTGTTGTGGAACATAATTATTCCTTGAGCATCTTGATTGCTCATATCTAAATTTTAAAGAACAATTTATAGCTTTGTGACCAAAGTTAGAACAGAAAAAAAAAATATCCATAGAAAAATCCTTTGTACCTGGAAAAAGATTGTCTTCTTTGAGTGGGTCGATTTCTTCCATGCTGATAATTTCTTTGATATACAGATTTGGTTCTGGTACTTTTTATTTCATTCCTTCTTGGTGGCTAATTTTCTTTCTTTGTTTCTACAGAGTGGTTATTGTTAATATTTGTAGATTTGACAAACTTGATGGATTCTATATTACTTGGATGATCACTACTTGATCATTCTTCATATCCCAAGCCATCTTTCAACTTTGGATTCCTTTGCTGATTTATAATGGAGGTTAATCCTTCTGATGCTTTAATACTTGACAGATTTTGGTGATACAATGCCTTAAACTTCTCCATCTCTTTTCTAGTTTTTACTGTCTCTTCTTTTAAGGATTCACATCTCGTTTTCTTCTCTGATAACTGTTGTTTAAGAATTTCCTCTATTTTCTTTGCCTCTTCTAACTCCACTTTTAGCAAGGCAAAATCTTCATCAGGTTTTTTACCATTCATTTTAAATTGTATCAACAACTGTTTTTGTTTTCTCTTCTTAAATCTGATTCTGTCAATTTCTTCCAAATCACTGATTAATTCACCTTCCATGTCAACCACAAATTCCTCATCATCCATGTCACCTCCTGTGTGTTCAATATCCCATAGCCATAATCATAAAATCACTCACTTGGTCTTCGCAGGATGAATCACTATCTATGTCTTATAAGGAGTCATCATTGTTTGCACACAAACTTTTCTTTTTACCATATTTCTTAAATTTGTATTTCTTTTCATCATCAGAGTTTTGGTCCCTTTTCTGGTGAGGACGCTTAGATTAAAAATGACCTATTTTACCATAGTTAAATCATTTGAAGGGCAAATTGCCTTGGTATTTGCCTGATCCTTTCTTTAATCTTCTCACAAATTTTGCCTCAATATCATCTAGTTCTGAATCAGTATTCTTGTCTGCTTTAAAAGATGCTTCTCTAGTAATGGATTTGTCTTTACTAATTCTCATTTCATATGCAGTTAGAGTTCCTAGGAGTTGATCAATGGACAAATTTTTAAGATCATTTAGTTCTTCTATTGCAAAAAAATTTGGATTAAATTTATCAAGCAGAGATCTTAAAATCTGCTGAACTAAAAATGATTCTTCAATCTTCTCACCAAGACCTTTCTTGGCATTCACAAGTTCTTCAACTCTTAAAAAATACTTGCTAACTATTTCATCTTCATTCATCTTTAGTTGTTCAAATTTCAATCTATATGTTTGAAGTTTGGCATCTTTTACTTTCTCATTTCCTTCATAACTGCTAATAAGTTTATCCCACATTGCTTTGGCAGATTCAAGATGCATCACCTTTACAAACTCAGCTCCATCAAGTCCATTCAAGATAGAATTCATTGCCTTTGCATTGAAAATAAATTATAACTTATCATCTTTAGAAGCTAGCACAACATGCTTTATATATCCAATTTCTACTACATCCCAAACATCAACACCTAAGCCCATTATGTATGTTCTCATTCTAACCTTCCAGAAGGAAACATTTGTTCCATCAAACCGAGGAGGATTATTGGTTGAATTCCCTTCATGACTTGTCATGTTTAAGCTTACAGATCTACCTTTAAATAAAAGTAACCCACTCTGATACCAATTGTTGAACTTACTAAGACAACTGAGAGGGGGGGCATGAATCAGTTGTTACTGTGCTTAAACAATTTATGACTATTCAAACAATTTTTAATCTCTTCCAAGTGACCATCAATATTATACAAGATATGAACAACATAAATAATGAACATCATTCACACATAAGATATACACAGAGACAAATTTTCACGAGGAAACCCATAAAGGGAGAAAACCTCTTTTTCTTCGAATGATAAGCAGTCTTTTAAGTTTTGTACATCATCTATATTTGAGCACCAACTCAATGTGAGGCTACTACCTCTATTTTACAAGATTCAACTTGCTGAGATAACCAACCCTCTAATTTCTCTAGCACCCACTAGAGGGAACCACCAACTCCCTGATTTCTCTAACACCCACTAGAAGGAAGCACCAACTCCCTGAGTGTTCCAGCACCAACTGGATGGAAGTACATATTTCCACTTATACAAGCACCAACTTGCATACAAAAAAACTTTGTGTTTTCCAAAGCACCACCCCACCACCCTGTTTTCTAGCCACAACTAGATGAAAGCTTCAGCTTCCAGTATTCAAGCACCAACTTTAATAACATAGGACTACAATCCTCCCTAGCACCACCCTACCTCCCTGATTATAAATAAATGATTGGATAACCAACAGTACAGGTATATCAATTCTTACTACTTCTTCTTTGTTTTGCAATTCTTCTCTACTTCACTATTCTTCTGCTCTGTTCATACTTGGCTTGACTTGTTGTATCTTTCTATATGTTCTTTTTATGTTCCTCTCAATCTCTTTGGTATGTGTTCATTCTTCTCTCTTCACCTTTTCTGTTCTGTTCATATTTTGTTTCGCATCTCTGAGTTTGATCTCACACTATGCATATTGTGATTTTCCTTTCTCCCATTTCAACTCATTTTTCAGTGAGAACAACCAACCTCACACAGTCACTGCATATCTCTTTTATGTTCTCCAACCTCTTCAGTTACACCTCAAATATCCAACGAAAATGCCTCAACTACTGAATCTCCAAACGTCCAAGAACCATGATTCAGTTCTGCTAACTGAATCATAACTGAACAATTAACCGTGAGGTGAAACCGTAGCCCTTCGATCAGATTCCCAATTAACCAACACTGTTGGATTACACTTGTAGGGACTTGTGTTTATGCTATATGCCCACTGGCTGTGACCCAACGTTAAATCAATAGTCATTTCACGATTTTTCATTTCGGATGATCAACTGTGAGTCACCTTGGTTTTCCTGATTTGTGAAATGCCGAAATGGATCCTAGCACTACTAGCTCCTTCTCTTCTCTTCCGCTAATGTGACCACTGGCTGTGATCACAGACCTAACAAAAAATCGCTTCGTAATTTTGTTTTTCACGAGTTTTTATGCGAATCACTCTGAATCTTCCAACTCCCGATCCCGAAATGGAGCCAAGCAACTTGCGAGCTCCTTCCTTCATGTGACCACCGACTATGCCAACAGGCGCTTCGCGATTTCGCACTTCAGGACATTGTGAACTTTGTGAATTTTCTCACCTATCTTCTCCAGATTTATGATCCCTGAATTGGTGAATTCCTCATGACCAAATCTATAGTCCTCGATTCCCTTACAATCAACGACTCAGATCAACTTCGCATTTTGTGAGTTTTCGAAACTCCTTCCTCTAGAATTCCTGATCTGCGAAACTCCGAAATGGCTTCATATCAAATCAACAATCAATATTTCTCGGTGATCTGACGACTATCCTCCACTCTGGGACTTCATCCTTCGGGAATTTTGGGGAGTGTTGATGGTAAAAGTCTCAAATAAAAACTCCTGGAGTGACGTAACTCTTGCGTCACTCTATGACATGTCATGAGTCGATCAACTGCCACGTGTCACTCGGATTTGTGATTTCCACATGCCTGAAATGCCGAATCAACTTGACACTTGTCATTGTCTGATTGCACCACGTTTCCTTGCTGACATAGTCTACCACCTATCCTTGCTGACGTGGTCTGCCACATTCACCTCTTGGATCTGATGGCCCAGATTAGTCCTCGATCCAATGGCTCAGATCATATCATGATTTTGCATTTCATGACTTTGGAAAACAACTTCCTCTGTGCTCCAGATTCCCAAAATCGCGAAACTACTCATCTGCTACCACGTGTCCTTCAGATTGAACAGTCCATAAGCCATCAGGATTTCACGTTTCACGATATCTGCGGACTTCTCAATGCATTTCTCCCGATTCACAATTCTCTGAATATGCTCATCTGCTGCCACGTGTCCTCCTCGATGATGGGAGATCCCCCTACTTTCGGTACTTTGTAAGCCCGCTTCATCTTACACTTAAAGGTCATGCTCATTCTTATGGATCCAATGAGGGTTGTTCCTCATGCTCAGACCTGAAGCCTTAGATCTGTTCTCCTCTTCTTCATGCTCCTCCTGTCTAAATTCAGATCTGACGACCATCAGGAATTCAGAATGGGTTATCCAACGATCACTGTTTCTCTTGACTATTGAGCTTACGCTTTTGATATTACCATGCCATCATCGTTGCGCTACTGATATCTGATCTTGTCATCAATGAAAACAAGCATACTCTGCCTCTGTTTGTAAACATGCCAACACGACATACCAGTAGCCGCAGGGGGACCTCCAGTCGGAGAGGTTGAGAGAGTTTTGAAATGGGTGGAGTGGAACCTCATTACGCTCACTCATGTAGTTCCCATGGTCAAGATCGAGGATCTCACACCATCCATGCAGCCTCATGTAGTATGGGTGCCATGGAATTGGGTCCAAACTTTTCGGTGTTTGGATAATGCCATTGTTCACTACCACAGGGCCAATAGGCCCCAAGATTAGAAAGGATGGATACATTATGTTTCGAGGGCACTCTTTGTATATTTTTGAGGGCATAAGCCCCATGATTTATACTGGATATTATTTTTGAGGAATTCGCACCCACCTATGTACTCTGATTCTTTTATATATATATATGGATCACATTTTTAACAAATGTATGTACATGTGTATGTGTGTGCAACATGTCAATCTAATACTTGAATAGCTAGAGTATATGTGATTTGATTTAATCTCTTAGAGTATAGGTAGAGCCCATTTCTAGGCTCCACCAAGGAATTTCCCTCAAAATCAACCAAATAATAATCTCCCTTCTTTAAGACCTCTTTCACGATGAAAGGTATGAACCACATGGGTTTGAATTTTCCTGTCCCTAGGGGATCCTTGTCTTGATCATAGACTAGGACAAGATCACCTTCAGATAAAATACGAGGACGAACAGACTGATCATATTGACACTTGACTCATTGCTTGTGAGCCTTGTTAGCCAAGGCTACATCACGACATTGCTCATCGAGTTGCTCGATATATAATAGGTGTTCCTCAAGTGGTGAAGTGTCTGGCAGTAACTCTACTGCCAACTTTAAATACGAGATCTGACATTCAATAGGCAAGACTGCTTCCAGCCCGTAAATGAGTTTAGAATGTGAGAAACCAGTGGAAGTATTTACAGACGTTCGGTAGGCCCATAACGTTGAGTACAACATCAAATGCCAATTTGACTTGAAAGAATTGATCCTTCGCTAAAGAATAGTCTTGAGGGAATTATTCATAGCTTCCACCTAACCATTCTCTTGTGGGTATTAGGGTGATGAATGGTCTTGCCTCAACCCAAGATTTGATGTTGACTCAGACATCATTTTATTCTGGAAGTGACTACCATGGTCAGTGACAATCTCCTTCGGGATTTCGAACCTTGCTACTATCTGGTTAAAAAATAAGAGAGTCGTTGTTTATCCATCATTGTTAAACGTTGGCATAGCCTCGACCCACTTGTTGAAGTAGTCTACTTCTACGATGATATAACGATGCCCCCTGGATGACTCTGGGTGGCATGTAGTAATCAATTTCCCACTTGGTGAAGAGACCAACAACGATGATGGGAAACATGGGAGCAGGATGTGCCCTCATATTCCGAGAGAAGATCTGACACAAGTAGCACTTCTTGAACAACTTAATTCAATCCTTGATTAACGTAGGCCAAAAGTAACCGTCTCGTAGAATCTTTTGGGTTGTTGCCAACCAAAATAAATGACCACCACATGCTCCAGCGTGGAAGTTGTTAAGAGCGAGTTCTTCTTCCTCGTGTATAAGGCACCGATTAAGAATGCAATCTACACCTCGTCGATATAAAGTGGCATCGAGTATGAGATAGTTTCGTGCTTAATGGTGAGTTCGTCGACTCTCATCACGAGATAAACTAGTATATCTCCATACTAGGGGTCCTAAGATGTGATCAGAAAAATATCTCCTTTAATAGGAGATTCTTCGGGTGTAACATCACTTGATTCGACTGGAAGTTCCGAAATAAGTTCCGCAAATACCAATGACTTTTTAGATTTTATGAAAACAAAGTCTAAGTCAAATTCCAGGAGGATTACAATCCATCTACCAATTTTTCCCCCAGTGACTCATTGTGTCAACACATATTGAAATGGATTCACAACATCAATGACGGTGGTCTTGTGAAGCATAATATAATGACGGAACCGATGGAAAGCATGCACTGCTGCCAATGGAAGCTTTTCAACATGTGAATAGTTGAGTTCTATCCCAACCATGCCTTGGATCAGGTAATAAATCACATGATCTTCGAGAAGATCGTCCTCTTGAACCAAGACCATACCGATGGTCGAATCTATAGTGGCCAAGTACAATAAGAAATCTTTATTATAATTGGGAGGTCATATTAGAGGGGCATACGTAAGGGAATGTTTCAATGCTTCAAAAGAGTGTTGAGTGGCTTCGTCACAATAGAAAGGGACCCCCTTTTTCAATAAACGCATGAACCCTTTAGTGATCTCGGCATAGTTTGTGATAAAACGTCAAAGAAAGTTTGCTTTCCCCTGTAATATTTGAATTTGTGGTATTGTTCACGGGGGAGGCAACTTAACTATCACCTCAACCTTAAGAGGAAGGACCATGATATCTATTGTTGAAACTATGAAACCTAAGAGACGACCTGACGTCACGCAGAAACTGCACTTGTTAGGATTCAAGAAAATCTAATAGTAGCGACATCGTTCGAAGATTAGTCAGAGGTGTGCGGGATGATCAGATCTCTTGCGAGAGCATGATGCTAGATCATCGAGATAAGCCTCAAATATATGTCTTGTTGGAAAATGTTTAACAGGTAGCATATGCTTGTCATTGATGGCAAGTACAACAATGATGATGGCAATTACAACAGTGAAGATGACAGGCAAACAGAAGACAAAGAAAGTAAAAG
>SNQJ01S0000622.1:49732-60817 GCA_010110895.2 Picea sitchensis
TTTCCTTCAACCAAGCCATTCATTGATCCACACACATTAGAGAAAACAAGGTCAAGAAGATTCTAACTGGAAATGACGATGATGATGACAATGACAATGATGTGATTATTGCCAAATTTTATCATTAGTAAAAATCATGAAGCATGTAGTCAAATTTATTATGATGTAATTAAATTTATCACCCATCGAAATATATGAATTTGTATTTGTTTTATATAGTTTTTGTAGTTATTTAAAAAGTCATTTGGAAATTAACCCTATTTAAACATCCTTAGTAATCACATTAATTAAAATAAATTATAAAGTGATGATTATGTGAGACAACATAAAAAAAATTAATATGATCCATAGATATGTGAACATATTCAATTGGACATTATAGTTGTACAACATAGATCTTTAAAAACCATAAATAATGAAAGTTTCTACTCTTATTTAAGTTTAATATACATTGTAATTTCTTAGTTAATCAAGTTTATTTTTATGTGATCATTGTAGTATCTACATTCTTTGTTTGAAATACCTTATTACATGATAGATTAGATATAATTTTTTAATAAGGTGATTTCTATGTTTTTTTAGCATTAAAATGTATCTGCTAAGTATTGCAATGTAGTGTCAATACATTGTGTTGCATCTAAATAATGTTATTGCATTGTTGTGTCGTTGATGTTAATATTGAAGAAAGAGTTGCACTACTAAGGTTCCACTCCCTTAAGTAAGTTGTTCCTCCAAGTTCTCCCAACTAACTATTCAATTACATTTTCATCCATACAGATCTTCAAATGGAGTCTTCTTAAGACAATGATGGTAACCATTGTTATAGGAAAATTCAACTTGCAAAGGTAGTTCTACCAACTCTTGGGTTGATTTATTACATACATATTGAGAATACATTCTAAGATTCAATTAACTCTTTATGTGTGGTCATTGATTCTTAGATAGTGGGAAGTACTAAGACAATGATGGTAACCATTATTATAGGAAAATTCAACTTACAGAAGGTAGGTTTACCAACTCTTGGGTTGATTTATTACATACATATTTAGAATATATTCTAATATTCAATTAACTCTTTATGTGTGGTCATTGATTCTTAGTTAGTGGGAAGTACTAAAGATTAACATCATGTGCAATTCAACAAACTAGTCTTTCTAGAACTTTAATGTAAGCTTTGAATCTTGGCATGACATAATAACCTTTGGTATGCCACACAACCTTCACACCTTTTGGATGACGTTTTAAGCTATGTCACATGTCTTATGATTAGTATTAACCATAGTGAAATTTTTTATATTGGTGATATGGTTGACTAACACTAGGATATAATCATTGATATTATTTATAAGTCTTTAGTATTCTACAAAATAAACCCTTCATGATGTTTTCCCACTTTCAGGACAATGTACTTAAGGGATTCAATTTATCCATTAAATTTGGATGGTCCATGTTTATATGTTGAAATTCAAGGAAGGCACTTAGCCAAATATGATATAACATATACATTTAGTCGACACTATGCAATTCAACACACTGTGATTGGGATAGAAGGTTGAGACCGAGATCGAGTTGGGCCATCTGAGACCAAGACTGATACCTACATGTGAGATCATCAAGGGTCATTCGAGACCGAGACAGAGACCTACATGTGAGACCGTCGAGGGCCATCCAATATTGAGGGAAATTACGCATGAGACCATTAAGGGTCATTCGAGACCAAGACCGAGACCTGAACATGAGACTGGCGAGGGCCATCCGAGACGAGGGAAAGGAGGGAAATAATGGTATGTGATTTGTTATACTCTAACCTTTCTTTCAATGATATATAGAATTTTTTCATTGATTCTATCCGGGCAAATGTTGATAAAAACCCCTCAATACAAAGTGCCCTCGCAATTTCCCATGATTTTACCAAAAAAATTAAAAATACCTCAAATAAAAGTAGAAGGTGTCCCCTAGAAAACCAATTCTAACATAACTCTAACCCTATACTAGCCACATGCTCCATTCTTTATTATTACACCCCCATTATCTATAGAACACCATGGGTTTGTTTCAATGGAGATGTGGTTGGACTACTTGTGTTAACAACAAGACATGTTGGTGGTTCCAAATTAGTATCACTATTCTTAGATGTATTCATGATCATGATTTTCTTTCACACTATGCAATTTTTATTTGAATTGGTGGATGTTTGATGATGACCACACCAAATTCCATATGTGGGTTTCTCGAAACTAGTATTTTGAGAACCTTATGTCTATTTATTTTTCTTCCAATGGAACTTGCAAGATTGGAATTAGATGGCCTTTTAAAAAATTGATTGAAGAAATTTTGGGGTACTCCTTTGTTGGGTCCACTACATCTCTTGAACTTCCCTTCCAAATTCATTGCAATAAGCATCGCCCAACTTATTCATAGTTAGGAATTCCATTTATTCCATAAGGTACTAGTGAAAGAATGCATTTATTTTGAGAACCCTCAATAATTTAGGGATGTTATCATTCACCTTAATCAATGTTTGGTGGTACTTTGCAATGAAGTTTAGAATAAACTAGCCTTGCTTTAAGTATAATATTTGTCACTTTATGTATGCATCATCAAGGTGTCCCATGGGATAGAAGTTATCTTTCAGGGTTGTCTTAAATTCTTCCCTCATGGTGATGGACCATTGTTCTTATTCTATCTAATGGGTAGACTATCGCCACCATAAGATTTCATTTTCAACAAATTTGAGAGATACAACAACATGAACTTATTAAAACTATTGAAACCAATGAAGATGCTTGTAGAGGATCTCACCAGTGAATTGAATCTAATGAAATTTCCTTTTAAGTGGATGCTAATCATACACTACCAAATTCTCAATATACTCCAAATTCAATTAAAAAAATAAAAATCTAAATGCAGCAAACCAAGCCTTAGTAGGTGGTGTTATTTTTTATTTGTAGAATGATATTATTCCTAGAGATATTAATAGAGAGGGGGATGATTTTTTTTAAAGGTAATACATTTAGTTAAAGTTTTTCTAAGCCATCAATATTCCCTTATAATGACATGGAAATGGATCCTAGTTCTGATATGAGGTATCCTCTTCATATGCAAAAGCATTTCAATCATTGGAAATAATGAACGCAACTCCTTTATGTAGTATTGGTGATGCATTGAAGGATTTGAAAGAGAGTAAAAATATCAAATCTCAAGATCATAATACACGTGGAATTTCCAAAAAAATAGAGGAATTTTAAATTGATGGAGGAGATGAATTATAATTTGTGTCAGAAGGAAAAAAGAGTAATTTCCAAGCATTAGATACTACTACAGTTGATCAAGTTAATGAGAACATAAGTGTGAAAAAGTCAATTATAATGTAAGAGGATCTCGCTAAGGAATATATTTCAACCCCCATAAATAAGATTGAAAATATTGTAGATATAGAAGACAATGATATATTACAAAAAAATGTTAAAAATATTGGTGTGAATATGAAAATTGAGAAGCAAGTGTGGAATAAATTTGTTGATAGTGTTCCATATTTCTCACAAATTGTGGAGAATGAGATGGATATTGAGTGTGCAAAACAAGAAAGATTTCCATTATAATTGTTTTGTCAATTAAATGACAACATCAAGGTATAAATTGATAATGTATGAGCACATTGCTACAGGGATTTACCAAGACTTACATGGATTCCTTCTTTTTGTGCTTAGCTTTAACAACCATCTTGGAGAAGGTTTTTGGTAATTCCATGGATGAAAACCCACAAGTAGTACTAGACATTTCATTAGTACGCTCAGATCCTTAATAGATGATTGTAGTGTTTCATAGTTGCATTACATTGTAGCATCATTGTTGCAACATCTCATTCTCTCTTTTTTGATAAAGGAAATATGCAAATGGAATGTGTTTTCCTTGCTGGTCAAGTAATTGTTAGGAGTACAAAATTCTAAGAGAAAAAAATATATATTCCTGGCCTAGTTGGCTGAAATGAGTTATATCATGTGGACTAGTGATGATTATGAGATAATGTATACATATAACCTATAACATTTACATGCCAAATTTGAGGTTTAGAATCATACTTTCCATGTCTATCTTAAATGGAGCATTTTACAAGCATGCCTATAATGGAGCAACATCACAGTGATTCATCATATAATAGATGGAGTGTATATGGCAYGATGCATTGTTTCTTAACGATCACATGCTTTTGTTTCTACACCCATTGAAGAGGATAGAGGTGAGGATGGTCAACAATTTTAGGCTTCAATATTCTTGTCATTTCTAGAGAGATTATGTTTTCCATATTTCACTCTCAAKAATAACATGTACATGATATCCTTTCACTGAAAACTTGATATGGAACAATATCTCTCATTCTTCTTCCTCCTTTGGCATTGTGATAAGAATATTTTGGACTTTCTCTATTAGTATGGAGTGTTGAAAGGATGGCATGCGCTTAGGTAGAAAACCATGGGTTTGTTGCAATGGAGATGCGGTTGGATTGCTAGTGTTAATGACAAGACATGTTGGAGGTTCCAAATTAGTATCACTATTCTTACATGTATTCATGATCATGGTTTTCTTTCGCACTATGCAATTTTTATTTGAATTGGTGGATGTTTGATGATGACCACACCACATTCCATATGTGGGTTTCTTGAAACTAGTATTTTGAGAACCTTATGTCTATTGTTTTTGCTTCCAATGGAACTTTCTAGATTGGAATTAGATGGCCTTTTAAAATATTGATTGAGGAAATTTTGGGGTACTCCTTTTTTGGGTCCACTACATCTCTTGAATTTCCCTTCCAAATTCATTGCAATAAGCATCACCCAACTTGTTGATAGTTAGGAATTTCATTTCTTCCACAAGGTACTAGTGCAAGAATGCATTGATTTTGAGAAGCCTCAAGCATTTAGGGATTTTATCATTCACCTTAATCAATGTTTGGTGGTACTTTGCAATGAAGTTTAGAATAAACTAGCCTTGATTTAAGTACAATCTTTGTCACTATATGTATGCATCATCAAGGTGTTCCATGGGATAGAAGTTATCTTTCAAGGTTGTCTTAAATTCTTCCCTCATGGTGATGGACCATTGTGCTTATTCTATCTAATGGGTAGACTATTACCACCAAAAGATTTCATTTTCAACAAATTTGAGAGATAGAAAAACATGAACTTATTAAAACTATTGAAATCTATGAAGATCCTTGTAGAGGATCTCATCAATCAATTGAATCTAATGAAATCTCCTCTTATGTGGATGTTAATCATACACTACCAAATCCTCAATATACTCCAAATTCAATTAAAAAAATGAAAATCTAAATGCAACAAACCAAGCCTTAGTAGATGTTGTTCTTTTTTATTCATAGAATGATATTATTCTCAGAGATATTAATAGAGAGAGGGATGATTTTATGAAAGGTACTACATTTGGTGAAATTTTTTCCAAGCCATCAATAGTCCCTTATAATGACATGGAAATGGATCCTAGTTCTAATATGAAGTTATCCTCTTCATATGCAAAAGCATTTCAATCGTTGGAAATAATGACCACAAATTCTTTGTGTAGTATTGGTGATCCATTGAAGGATTTGAAAGAGAGACTAAAAATATCAAATATCAAGATCATAATATAGGTGCGGTTTAAAAAAAAAATAGAGGAAATGTAAATTGATGGAGGAGATGAATTATAATTTGTGTCAGAAGGAGAAAAGAGTAATTTCCAAGCATTCAGTGCTACTACTATTGATCAAGTTGATGAGAACATAAGTGTGAAAAAGTCAATTATAATGTAAGGGGATCTTGCTAAGAAATATGTTTCAACCCCCATAAATAAGATTGAAAATATTTTAGATATAGAAGAGAATGGTATATTACAACAAAATGTTAAAAATATTGGTGTGAATATGAAAATTGAGAAGTGTGGAATAAATACGTTGATAGTGTTCGATATTTCTCACAAATTGTGGAGAATGAGATGCATAGTGAGTGTGAAAAACAAGAAAGAGTTTCATTATAAATTTTTGTGTCAATTAAATTACAACATCAAGGTATAAATTGATAATGTATGGGCACATTGCTACAAGGAATTCCCAAGACCTAGCAAAGCAGTTGAGAATACTTAGCTAGTTGCTTGAAACTTGAGAACAATTTGTAATACATCTCTAAATCATATTTAAAAGTTCAAAATTTAGGTTCATCAAGTAACCCTACTAACATATACATAGTTCTCTTATGTATACATCAAAATAAAACAACATAAGTATTATAAAGTCTAGGAAACAATTCAATGTTCTTCAAATCCTTTTGCAAAAAAAACATGAAAATATTCAATATATTCTATTGAAGAATACCATATCAAAGTAATTCCTTATCCCCCAAAGGATGAAAATACTCATCCATAGATATATTTGTTGACTATGGGTATGGATTCCCACTCTTTGGCATCCATCAATTTCATTGACCCAACCTTCAGTGCCAAAGCTTGTTTTGATAAAGCATATGTGATCATATTGTGTTCCCTAAAGATATGGTTGAAACTTGACAATAATAGTGGTGAAATTAATCAATATCAAATGGATCTGATCATAAAATTTCTACAAAGTAAGTTTTTGAACCCATAATTTTCTAACACCTAGCCAACAACCAATTTTGAATCACCAAAGACCTGTAGAGAAGAAACACCCCTTTCTATTGTGATTCTAAGGAGTGTAGCTAGGGATGACATATCAGCCTAGTGATTTTTACCTCTATCCAAACCTACATGGAAAGTAATGTGGTGACCCTTAGAAAATAATAAAGAGCCCCCTGCCCCACATGAGTCGCAATTCCCATGACAAGCCCCATAAAGAACTCCCCAAGCTCTAGATTTATCAATATCCAAGGAACCAATCTATCTTGGAGTTTTAGTCTTAAGAGGTGATTTGATGAAATCATAAGTAAACTTAATTGGTTAAATAAATACTTGAAGTAGAGAGAGAAAGAATTTTATTCTTGCTTATCCATATATAGAATTTTAGTCTTACTTTGACTTCTTTCATGATAAGAGGATAACTTGGAATGAAGCTTGCAATGCTATCTAAATTTGATATGTGAGTGACATAATTCCATTAATTCTCATGTTTTAGAGCTTGTAGAGGGGGAAAGAGTCATTTTATCTTGGCTCCGGAAATAAATAAAGCTTTAGTCTTCAAAAAATTTTAGGGAGGATAAAAAGTTTCTCTACGAATACTTACATTTAAAATTTTGGGACCACTTGACAATGTCACAAAACATGAAAATAGGTTGTACAATATGACTGAACATATTATTTAGGCATTCTTCGAAACAATTTTTGGGAAATATTGATGTTCCCATAGTTGGCATGCATATCTACAAGGCCAATGATCACAATATCTACATGAAACTCTTATTATTGTGAATCATATTTCTGAATCAAGAGATTGGTGTAGCCTTCTACGAATGTTTGTTAACTGTTACTCTCATTCGATGGAGTGCAGGTACAACCAAACATGTATTTTTCATATTTGTTCTCCTCGAGCGAGGGAAGTTCAGGAARACTAGAGGAAAGTGAGAAATCTAGTAGGCCTAAAAGAGGGAGATCAACTACATGTCAAAAGATTAGAAGAAAATTTCATAAACGAATGGAATTTTTTCTTGCTGAAGGGGGGTCATGTTCTTATGATTATGAGACCATAGGAGGCATTGAGGTTCCCTTGATGTACATATATCTAGTGAAATAATGGGTACCCAAGGATCTTTCTCATCTAAACATAGATTTTTGTGTGAACGAGAGGATATTTCGGATTGCACCATCATCATTACACGGTTTGGCGTTGTTTTGAATGGATGGCATAAATTTGGGTTGTGGAAGATGTACTGAATTGATGGAGTATGTCGGACCCTACTACAATTAAATAGATTGGATGTGGATGGTACAATATACATGCAGTATGCGTAGATAGAGAGTGTCTGCAAATTATTTACAACTAAAAGACAATAATCAAAATAAAGGAGCGAGTATGTACATTGACGGAAGGCCAAAAGCATCAGGGAATATTGCAGGGTTTATAAACAATACACAACCTAGATATACAAATAAAGAACCCAATTGCATATTTGAGAGGCATGAAGGAAACTTTGTTTTTGTGTGTGCCATAAAGTCAATAGTTGCAGGGGAAGAGTTGTTAATCAATTGCAATTTGAATCGAATAGATACAAAGGTTGTTACTATGGGAGTGGTACATATAACATTTCACCAAACCTGTAAATAATGAATCTAATATCTTATGTTGTTGTTAATGTTTCATTTCTATATAAGCAATATAAGCAATATGTTTCATTAAATATAAGCAATATGATTTTTAATTATGTTTTTTCAAGAGTCTATTAATTTCATTTCGATATTATTGTTTTCAATATTTTTGTTGTAGGTTGTTGATCAAGGAAAGTCCTCGATGGATCAGATGAAACCATCGTCGGGGTAGCAGGTATACCCCATTGTAAATTGTACAAATTAAATATAAGTAATATGTTTTTTAATTATGTTTTTTTGAGAGCCTATTGGTTTCATTTCGATATTAATGTTTTCAATATTTTTGTTGCAGGCTTCTGATCCGAGAAAGTCCTTGATGTATCAGAGGACACAATCCTTGGGGGATCAGGTATAATCCATACTAATTGTACAAATTAAATATGTTGTATTATTATGTTTTTTTTGTGAGTATATTGGTTTCATTTCGATATTAATGTTTTCTATATTTATGTCGCAAGTTGCATATCTATCAGCAGATAAATCCATAGATATATATGTGGATGAGCTCATGTACGATGTTGACATCACATCATCTTTGAACCCCATTCAGATGGGGAAAAAGTCCTTAAAAAAATTAAATGCGGAAATCCTTCATCTGGTATTCATATAGTCACAAACAGATGAGATTAGAGAAAATATTGATTGTTTGAAGATGAGAACTTAGTCCTTGAATTTAAGTTTCAGGATATTTAATTAGAATATAAATTCATTTATGGTTTTATTTTTTCTACTTGTGTATGTCATGGATTAAAATATGGTTTGTTTTTACAAGATTATTTGCGTCCACATACTCCTGGTGAGGGGCATGCTGGTACTATTGATGATATTGATGAGTCATCACATCATGAGAATCTAACACCACATGCATATTATCATGTGCCATTATTTTTGACTGAATAGTCAGTAACACATAGCAGGACACCATAGAGGGAAGATGTGGGTCCACCCTCTATTGTTTGACACATGCCAGATCATGAAAAACAGGTTCAGGGGGTTGATGCAACAAAGACTACTATTGATATTGGTCAAGCATCATTTCTTGGATCTTCCCATGTCACTAGCACGGGAACTGAGAAGATCCAGGGTATTTAAAAAATGTTTTAACTATTATATATAATCTGATTGAAATTTACATATAGATCATTCTTTTTAAACTAATGATCACATGATCATTTTGCAGGAAATGATGTTTTTTATAAACATCTAAATGATTGGTCATTGAAGATCTTTGGTCCCACCATTTGCATAGAGTGGGATAAACAAATAAAAAATTTAAAATATGATCTCACTAATTGCTTGATTGGGTTGTTTGGTAGTGAGACCTTCAACCGAGTGGAGGTCCTCAAGAAAGTCGGCCAATATATAAAGATTGTGAGGGACCAATATAGGGTTCATCTAGAAATGAACCCTAGGTATGAGCACCCACCAATGATTCCAGTAAGGGAGTGGAAAKCCCCGTTGGATGATGGAAAGGAGAGGGATTTAATAAAATAGGGAAAGCTACTGTCGGACACAGGAAGGTATGCAATACTTTGAACAATGTAATTATATGTTTATTACTATTTATTTTTATATGAAATTTGCAACATCTAATGTATTTCAAACTTTTCATAGGTTGCCAGAGACATCAAAGGCCACAAAGGTCGGACAATAAAAATATGGCCAACACAAGCTTGGGCTTGGTGGATTCCAATCTGGTGGCACGAATTGTAAGTATCAATAACTCAAATATTGTATCCAAATAATAAATTGCATATAAATTTGTTTTTATTTCACTATAAAAGATAAATTGATGATCTTATACAAAATTGTTGGTCGATCGGTTCAATGAAGTGCCCATAGAGGAAGAATTGAGGCTTGGATTCCATCACAACTTTGCAGTTGTTGTTGAATGCCAAAAAATCTTGGGAGTTGGGAAAACATAGTCTTCCAGTGACCCATCCTGCGTGCAAGTAAATAAAATCAACAAAGTTTATTTAAGATTGATTACTTGTGCAGTCTATTCATTATTAACTTTGGACATAAAATATTGAGTCTCATTGTTTTAAGCATGAAAACAACAATACACATAATGCCGAGGATGGAGAACAACCCAATGAAGGTCATGTTGTGCATCCTGGTAATGGATGTATTCATGTGCTACAAAAAAAATACTATGGATCATAGTTTAAATTTTTTAATTGTGAATAGTGTATTAATTGTAATCTTTGATGTTTCAACTCCACTAGATCATGCAAAGGGTCATCATGTACAAGATGAGGCAGCTAGATAGGAAGATGAAGTACATGATGTGGCCCCATTAGGTAAAGAGCACCACTCTAATGTTGTATTTATTAATGAAATAATTTTAATGATAATAACAAAACATATAAATTTAGCATTTATTCATTATTGCAGTAGATCCTGACACCTTACAACAACATCCACGTCATGAGTACACGGACCGAAAAACAATAATACAAACTACAAAGGCAGCTAGAAGAACTGATAAAGAAGTTGTAGAAGATGATCAGTTGATTTATGAATTTGTGAAAATAAAAAATCCAAAAACGAAGTAATTGTAATAACATTATGACATATTATTTTTTATAATATAAACTAATGTCATGAAATATTTTTTTCCTATGAATGAATGAATGAATGTTATAAGTACTTAATGAATGAATGTCGAATGTTTATTTATGACGAAAAATCACATATTTTCACATAAATTCATTTATTTTCAAGTACATGCATTGGGTATGGGGAATTCAGAGTGAT
>SNQJ01S0000622.1:83853-100165 GCA_010110895.2 Picea sitchensis
TTGCCATGCCTTTCCTTTCCATTTCATTCCATTCCATGCCTTTCCATGACTTGTATTGGCATGCCCTGCATTTCCTTTCCTTTCCTTTCCATGCCATGCCATGTCATGCCTTGCCTTTTCATGCCTTTTCATGCCTTGTCTTTTCTTTCCAAGCCTTTCCTTCCCATGCCATACCATGTCATGCCTTGCCTTCCCATGCCATGCCTTGTCTTGCCATGCCATGCCATGTCTTGCCTTGACTTGTCATGTCATTTCATGCCTTGCCTTTCCAAGTCATGTCTTTCCTTGCCATGCCATGCAATGTCTTTCATTTCCTTGCCTTTCCAAGCCACGACTTTCCTTTACTTGCCATGCCATGCCATGAAACACCTTGCGTTGTTATGCCTTTATTTTCCTTTCCAAGCCATAACTT
Source organism: Picea sitchensis (assembly GCA_010110895.2). Lineage (NCBI taxonomy): Eukaryota > Viridiplantae > Streptophyta > Pinopsida > Pinales > Pinaceae > Picea > Picea sitchensis. The sequence goes on from SNQJ01S0000622.1 coordinate 84,266, forward strand.
GTCTTTCCATGCCATGCCATTCCATTCCGTGTCTTTCCATGCCTTTCCTTGCCATGCCTTGCATTTCCTTCACTTTCCATGCCATGCCTTGCCTTGCCATGCCTTTCCTTTCCATGTCTTTCCTTGTCATGTCATTCCTTGCCTTTCCATGCCATGTCATACCTTTCATTTCCTTCCCTTTCCTTGCCATGTCATGCTATGCCTTTCCTTGCCATGCCATGCCTTTCCTTTCCATGACATGCATTGGCTAACCACAATTCATATAAAAGGTACTTTCATTATGATATTCATAAAACTAATTGTTTGTAATAATATAATTATTTTCATCATTAGAGAGAATGTGCTATCAAGTTAATTTAATAAAAAAATAATGGCATTCATGTATCATAACTTTTTTTTGCCTAAAAAAAATAATGCTTGTACTAAATGAACAAGTTTAATACGTAAAATTTTTAATAAAAGGATTCATTAAGCATGTAATTCTACAAATTTTTATCCCATCTATCTTAGATCTACAAATTTTTATCCCATCTATCTTAGATAAAAATACTTGCATGAGAATTTCAATGTCATAACATAAGCTCTCTTTATTCATATATCTAAGGTATCTTCATAGTTGTGAAACATGTATTATCATAATTAATAGGATTTACATAGAAAGGGATGTCACTAAATAGGTGTATGTCCCATCCTTATAGTGTAGTCTCATTATACTATTGATCCATAATTTATTTTGAATTGCATGGAAAACAACATAACTTCAAGGTCTTATTTAAAATCAAAGAAAGAAAAATTGATCTTTCAACTTAATAAATTTTATAACAAGATATAGCAAGTAGACCTAGACCTAGAACTAGACCTTTCCTTGTCTTGCCATGTCTAGATTTTCTTAGCCTTGTCATGTCTTTCGTTGGCTTGCCTTGCTTTTCATTTCCTTGCCTTGTCATACATATACCTAGACCTATACCAAAACAATGCCTTTTCATGTCTTTCCTTGTCATTCATTGTCTTTCCATGGTCTATTTCATGTTATAGGTCATGGTAATGGTGTAGCTCCAGGTATTGGTCTAGGTCTAGGTCATGGTTTAGGATTAGGTTTAGGTACAGGCCTATGTCATGGTCATGGTTTAGGTGTAATTCTATTTCCAACATGCCCCTAAATGGCTTAAGGAGGTGAGTTGAAAATTGTGATAAAACTCAAACCGAGACTCAAATCGATGAATCATCAGTTGCAATTGGATCTGGGGCACCTAGTTTTAGCTAGTGGGGCCCCTTCGTTGTCATTTTGTTTCCCAAAAAAACATTTGTTGGAGGATCTCTGACACTAGGGTTTTGCTCAATGAGGAATCATGCAATTTATGAACAAGAGGTTGATTTTTAAGAACTTTGTGCAGAGAAATTGTGGGTACTATCGTCACATGGGCCTTGGCCAAGCAAACATGCAGGATATTATGAAACTCCATTAAGCTACTTGGTTTAGATTTTATGCCCCTGGACCAAATTTCCAACATGTTCCTGAATGGCTTGAGGAGACGAGTTGCAACTCATGATAAAAATCAAACCTAGACTCGAATTGATGAACCGTCGATTGTATTGGATCTGGGGCACCAGGTTTTGGCTAGTGGGGCCCCTCCACTGTCATTCCATTTCCTGGAAAAACATTTGATGGAAGATCTACAGAACTAGGGTTTTTCTCAATGAGGCATAGTGCAATTTTTGAACAAGAGGTATATTTTCAAGAACATTGTGCTAGGAAATTATGGGTAGTGCAGTCACATGAGACTTGGCCAAACATACGTGCGAGAGCTTACAAAACTTCCTTATGCTACTCAATTTGGATTTTATGCCCCTGGACCAAATTGCTAATATGTCCCTGAATGGCTTGAGGAGGCAAGTTGCAACTCATGATGAAACCCAAATTGGGACTTGGATTGACAAATCATCGGTTGTATTAGATTTGGGGCATCAGGTTTTAACTAGTGGGGACTCTCCGTTGTCATCCTGTTTCCCGAAAAAGCGTTTGATGGTGGATCTATGAAATTAGGGTTTTTCTCAATGAGGCATAGTGATATTTCTGAACAAGAGGTCGATTTTCAAGAACATTTTGGTGAGAAATTGTGGGTAGTGTGGTCACATGGGCCTTGGCCAAACAAGCGTGTAGGAGCTTATAGAACTCCGTTATGCTTATCGGTTTGGATTTTATACCCCTGGATCAAATTGCCAACATGTCCATGAATGGCTTGAGGAGGCAAGATGCAACTCGTGATAAAACTCAAACCAAGACTCAGATGGAAGAATTGTTAGTTGCATTGGATCCGTGGCACTCGGTTTTAGCTAATGGGGCCCCTTTGTTGTCATTTTATTTCCCGAAAAAATGTTTGATGGAGGATCTTTAGAACTAGGGTTTTTCTCAATGAGGCATAGCGCAATTTCTGAACAAGAGGTTGATTTTCAAGAAAATTGTGTTGGAAAATTATGGGTAGTGTGGTCATGTGAGCCTTGGCCAAAAAAGTGTGTGAGAGCTTATGGAACTCTRTTATGCTGCTCGGTTTGGATTTTATGCCCCTAGACCAAATTTTCAACATGTCCTTGAATGTCTTGAGGAGACGAGATGCAACTCGCAATCAAACCAAGAATCRGATTGATGAACCATCAGTTGCATTAGATCCGATGCATCGAGATTCATCTATTGGGGCCCCTCCGTTGTCACTCCATTKCCCCAAAAAACGTTTGATGGAGGATCTATGGAACTAGGGTTTTGCTCAATTAGGCATAGTGCAATTTCTGAACAAAAGGTCGATTTTCAAGAACACTGTGTCAAGAAGTTGTGGTTAGTGTGGTCATGTGGGCCTTGGAAAAACAGACATTTGGGAGCTTATGAAACTCCTTTATGCTTCTTGGTTTGGATTTTTTGCCTCCAGAACAAATTTTCAACATTTCTCCTAATGGCTTGAGGTGGCAAGTTGCAACTCATGATAAAATTCAAATTGTGACTCAAATGGACGAATCGTCGGTTGCATTGGATCAAGGGCATCGAGTTTTATCTAGTGGGGCCTCTCAATTGTCATTTTGTTTCCCAGAAAAGAGTTTTATGGAGGATCTATGAAACTAGGGTTTTTCTCAATGCTTATTACATATGTTTGACAATTTAACACCTTGTAAAGCTAGAAATGGCAAGGAATGGAAAGGTGAGAGCTATTTGATTTATGATTTTGAAATAATTGTATATTTATAACATATTGATCAAATCTCTATCCATTTGAAGAAATATACCAACTTAGTTTAAAACCTTAATTTTCATCACTTGTTGCTTTATCAATAGGGGCATAGCACAAAGCCTCAGTTTTCATAACTTGTTGTTTTAACAACAGAAGAAACTATCAAATTGAAGTGTTCACTAGGATATAAGAATCGTTACTACAAGAAGCCAAATATTGACATGTTCAACAAGATTCCATTGAAGACAATAAGGGTTGAGAGGGTAGGGCCATCTCTAAAACACTTGTACACCAATATGTGGCAATAAAAAAAAATCAAGGCATGTCGACATGGCATGGCATGGAAAGTGAAGGAAATGCAAGGCATGCAATGGCAAGGAAAGGCATGGAAATGAATGGAAAATCATGTCATAGCATGGCAAGGAAAGGAAAGGCATGACTTGGAAAGGAAAGACATGGAAAGGCAAGGTATGACATGGCATGGCATGACAAGGCATGGCATGGAAAGGCAAGAAAATGTAAGGCATGGCATGGTAAGGCAAGGCATGGATTGGCAAGGCATGGCATNCATGACTTGGAAAGGAAAGACATGGAAAGGCAAGGTATGACATGGCATGGCATGACAAGGCATGGCATGGAAAGGCAAGAAAATGTAAGGCATGGCATGGTAAGGCAAGGCATGGCATGGAAAGTGAAGGAAATGAAAAGCATGACATGGAATGGCATGGAAATTCAAGGCATGATAATGCATGGCATGGCATGGAATGAAATGGAATGGAAAGGCAAGACATATCATTGCATGGCATGGAAAGGAAACAAAAGGCATGGATTGACAAGGAAAGGAAATGCAAGGGATGGCATGGCAAGACAAGGCATGGCTTGGAAAGGCAAGGCATGGCATGGCATGGAAAGGAAATGAAAGGCAAGGCATGGCATGGCATGGCAAGACAATGTATGGAAAGGAAATGCAAGGCATGGTATCGAATGACAAGGCATGGCATGGCATGGAAAGGCGAGGAAATGCAAGGCATGGCATGGCAAGGAAAGTGAAAGAAATGCAAGGCATGACATGGTAGGGCAAGGCAAGGCATGGCATAGCATGGCATGGAAAGTGAAGGCAAGGCAAGGCATGGCATGGAAACGAAAGTCATGGAATGACATGGCATGGAATGGCATGGCAAGTCAAGGCATGGTATGGAAAGGCAAGGCATTTCAAGGTATGGAATGGTATGGAAAGGCATGGCATGGCATGGAATTGCATGATATGACAAGGCAAGGAATGAAAATGAAAGGCATGCCATGGAATGGCATGGAAAGGAAAGGCAATGAAGGGCATGGCATGGCATGGGATGGAAAGGAAATGCATGGCTTGGAAAGGTAAGGCAAGGCATGGCATGGAATGGAATGGAAAGGCAAGGAAAGGCATGTCAAGGCAAGGCAATACATGGAATGTAATGGCATGGAAAATCAAGGCATGGCAAAGAAATGCAACGCCAAGGATGATTTTAGGGGCAAAATTTCTCTCATGGGATAATTTTCAATGGATTTTCCCAAAAAAATATTCGTCATTCTAAAAATGATTTACCCAAATTTTATAGGATAAAATTATTTTACCTTAAAACTCACCAAAATTTTATACAAACTATATAAAATCCTTAGAAATTTGAATATTTTTATAAAAATATCGCCAAACATTTTATAGTTGGCATATGAAGGATTAGTAAGATTCACCAAGGTTTCTACATTTTAAAATAAATTTCCATCCTTAAAATCATCCCTGTGCAATGCATGGCATGGCATGGAAAGCTAGGGCAATGCTAGGCACGTCATGGCAAAGAAAGGCATGGCATGGCAAGGAAAGTGAACGCAATGCAAGTCATGACATGGCATGGAATGGAAAGGCAAGGCATGGCATGACAAGTCAAGTTGAGGCAAGGCCATGCATGGCATGGAAAGGCAAGGCATGACATGACATGGCATGGCAAGGCAAGGCATGGCATGAAAATGCAAGGAAATGCAAGGCATGGCATGTCATGACATGAAAAGGAAAGGCATGACATGGAATGAAAAGATAAGGCATGGCAAGGCAAGGAAAGGCAAGGCAAGGCATGGCATGGCATGGCATGAAAAGGCAATGCATTGGCATGACAAGGAAAGGAAATGCATGGCATGACAAGGAAAGGAAAGGAAAGGCATGGCATGGCATGGCAAGGCAAGGCAAGGAATGTAATTGAATGGCATGGCAAGTGAAGGAAATGCAATGCATGACATGGAAAGGCATGTCATGGAATGGCATGGAATGGAAAGTGAAGGAAAGGAAAGACATGGCATGGAAAGACAAGACATGGTATGGAAAGGAAAGGCATGGCTTGGCAAGGGGAGGCATGGAAAGGCATGACATGGCATGGCATGGCGAGGCATGGGATGGAAAGGAAAGGCATGCCATGTAATGGAAAGGAAATGCATGGCATGGCAAAGAAAGGCATGGTATGGCATGGCAAGGCATGCCATGGAAAGGAAAGGCATGACAAGGCAAGTGAAGGGAATGTAAGGAATGACATGGCATGGCATGGGAAAGTCAAGGCAGGGCATGGAAAGGTGAGGCATGGAATGACATGGAAAGGAAAGGCATGGAAAGGCAAGGAAAGGAAAGACATTGCAAGGCATGGCATGGCATGGAAAGGAAAGGCATGAAATGGCATGGCATGGAATTGCATGGCATTTAAAGGCAAGGCATGACAAGGCAAAGMATGGCAAGGCAAGGCATGGCATGGAATGACATGGCAAGGAAAGGCATGGAATGGGAAGGAAATTCAATGCAAGGMAAGGCAAGGAAATGCAATATATGTCATGGCATGTCAATGCAAGGCATGTCTTGGAAAGGAAAGGCCTGGTTTGGCAAGGCAAGGCATGGCAKGGCATGGAAAGACAAGGCATGGCATGGCATGGAAAGGTATGGCAAGGCATCGAATGACATGGCATGGAAAGGCAAGGCATGGAAAGGCAAGTCAAGGCATGGCATGGAAAGGCAAGGCAAGGCAAGGCATGGCATGGAATGACATGTAATGACATGGAAAGGAAATGCATGGCATGGCAAGGCAAGGCAGAGTAAGTGAAGGAAATGAAAGGAATGACATGGCATGGAATGGCAAGACAAGGTATGGCATGCCATGCCATGGCAAGGAAAGGCATGGCATGACATGGTAAGGGAGGTTGAGGCAAGGTCAGGAACTGCATGGAAAGGAAAGGCATTTCATGGCATGGTAAGGCAAGGAAATACAAGGCATGGCATGACATGGCATGGTAAGGAAAGGCATGTCACGGAATGGAATGGAAAGGCAAGGCAAAGAAAGGCATGGCATGGAATGGCAAGGCAAGGCATGGAATGGAAAGGCAAGGCAACATAAGGTATGGCATGGCATGGCATGGAAACACAAGGCAAGGAATGGCATGGCATGGAAAGGCAAGGAGAGGCATGGCATTGCATGGCATGGCAAGGAAAGTCATGACATGGCAAGGAAAGGCAAGGCATGGCATGGAAAGTGAAGGCAATGAAAGGCATGACATGGCATGGAATGGAAAGTGAAGGCAAGGCATGGAACGACATGGAAAGGAAAGGAATGGCATGGAATGGAAAGGAAAGGAAATGCAAGGGATGACATGGAATGGCATGGCAAGTAAAGCATGGCTTGGCAAGGCAAGGTATGGCATGGAATGGCAAGGCATCGCATGGAAAGGAAAGGCATGGCAAGGTAAGGCATACCATGGAATGTCATGGAAAGGAAAGGCATATCAAGGCATGGCACGGCATGGCATGGAAAGGCAAGGCATGGCAAGGCAAAAACAGTTCATTGAATGGAAAGGAATTTTTTTATATAAATTTAAGTCATATGTCCCTAGAAAAAATGTTTATTATTTCTTGGGATGAGAAATGTTCCTTTTTTTGTGATTCTTGTTTCGTTGTAGTCCATATTTTGATTTGAATTTTTCCTTGCATAATTTTATAGAAATAAATATATTTATTGTTGTATAGGTTAAAATGGGAAGCTACATGGAAAGACATGCAAGGATGGATTAGTCTATTTTAGATCATAGTTGTGTTCTAGGGATTTGTAAATGTAAAAACTTATATTTTGTCCTTAGAAGGTTAGAACTTTGATTTTTATTTATCTTAGTGATTCATTGCTTAGTATTTGTTGGGTTTATTTAGAATTATATACACATTTGATATGTACACATCTGGATCTTTTTATGTATTGTATGGTATTATTTTTATTGTTATGTGGTTATGATGATGATAGTTTTGTGATTTGTTTAAACATACAAATTGAAATGTGAAACTTTGGTATGTGGATACTAGTTCAAAATTATTTTGTGAATGTATAATAGATGCAAGACATTGTGTGAATAAACACACATTTCTTAATAGAACATTAATACATATAAGGATTATCATATGAAATTTGCAATGTATATGCATATGAGCTATGCGATATCCAAATGGTTATAGTGTTGAGGTGAACAATGCATGGTATGGCATGGAAAGGCAAAGGCATGTCAATGAAAGGCAATGAAAGACATGGAATATCATGGAATGGCATGGCATGACAAGCAAATGCAAGGCATGTCATGGCATAGCATGGAAAGGCGAGGCATGGCATGCCAAGTGAAGGCAATGCAAGGAATGAAATGCCATGGCATGGAAAGGAAAGGCATGGCATGAAAAGTGAAGGAAGGGAAAAGAAATATGGAATTCAAAGGCAAGGCATGGAATGACATGACATGTCAAGGAAAGTCATGGCATGGCAAGGCAAGGCAAGGCAAGACATGAAATGTCATGGCATGGAAAGGAAAGTCATGGATTGGCAAGGAAATTCATGGCATAGCATGGCATCGCAATGCAAGGAATGGAAAGGAAAAATAACTTCATTTGATGGAAAGGAAATTTATGATATAAAGTTAAGTCACGTGTCCCTAAAAAAATGTTTTTTATTTATTGGGATGAGAAATGTTACATTTTTTGTCATTATTGTTTCATTTCAATCCACATTTTGATTTGAAGTTTTCCTTGTATAGTGTTAAGGAAAGATATATATTTATTTTTGTATAGGTTAAGATGGGAAGCTACATGGAAAGACATGCAAGGAGGGATTAGTCTATTTTAGATCATATTCATTTTCTAGGAATTTGTAAATGTAACAACCTATATTTTGGCCTTAGAAGGTTAGAACTTTGATTTTTACTTATCTTAGTGATTCATTGTTGTTGGGTTTAGTTAGAATCAAATAGACATTTGATATATACACATTTGGATCTATTTATGTATTGTAGGATATTTTTTTTATTGTTATGTGTTTATGATGATGATAGTTTTTATATTTGTTTAAATATGCAAATTGAAATGTGGAACTTTGGCATGTGGATACTAGTTCAAAATTATGTTAGGAACATATAATAGATGCAAGGCATCATGTGAATAAACAAACAATACTTAATTGAACATTAATACAAACAAGGATTATCATATGAAATCTGTAATGTATATGCATGGATATGAGCTATGCGATATCCAAATGGCTATAGTGTTGAGGTGACTAAGGCATGGCATGACATGGAAATGAAAGGCATGGCATGGAAAGGAAAGGAAAGGTATGACATGGAAAGACATTGCATGGCATGGAATGAAATAGCATGGAAAGGAAATGCAAGGCATGGAATGGCAAGGCAAGGCATGGAATGCCAAGTGAAGGCAAGGCAAGGCATGACACAACATGGCATGGAAATGAAAGGCATGCCATGGAAAGGCATGGCATGGAATGACAAGTGAAGGAAAGACAAGGCATGGCATTGAAAGGCAAGGAATCACATGACATGGCATGGCATGGAATGGAAAGGAAAGGCATGACAAGGCATGGAACAAAAAGTCAATGCAAGGCATGTCATGGCATGGCATGTCAAGGAAAGGCATGGAAAGGCATGGCATGGAAAGGTAAGGCATGACATGGTATGGCATGGAAAGGCATGGCATGCTAAGTTAAGGAAATGAAAGGAATGAAACGACATTGCATGACAAGGCAAGGCATGGTATGGAAAGGCATGGGAAGTGAAGGAAAGGAAATTCATGTCATGGAAAGGAAGGGAATGTCATGACATGGCATGGCATGGAATGGAAAGGAAAGGCATGGCATGGCAAGGAAAGACAATGCAAGGCATGGCATGGCATGGCATGGCATGGAAAGGAAAGGCATGTCTTGAAGGGGAAGGCATGGTATAGCATGGCATTTAAAGGGAAGAAATGGAAAGGAAAAATCACTTCATTGGATGGAAAGGAAATTTCTGATATAAAGTTAAGTCATATGTCCCTAGAAAAATGTTTTTTATTTCTTGGGATGAGAAATGTTACATTTTTTGTCATTCTTGTTTCATTGCAATACACATTTTGATTTCAAGTTTTTCTTGCATAATGCTATGGAAAGATATACATTTATTGTTGTATAGGTTAAAATGGGAAGCTACATGGAAAGACATGCAAGGAGGGATTAGTTTATTTTAAATCATAGTTGTGTTCTACAGATTTGTAAATGTAACAACCTATATTTTTTCCTTAGAAGGTTAGAACTTTGATTTTTACTTATCTTAGTGATTCACTGCTTAGTATTTTTTGGGTTTAGTTAGAATCGTATAAACATTTGATATGTATACATATGGATCTATTTATGTATTACAGGATATTATTTTTATTGTCATGTTTTTATGATGATGATAGTTTTGTGATTTGTTTAAACATGCAAATTGAAATGGGGAACTTTGGTATGTGGATACTAGTTCAAATTTGTGTTGTGAATGTATAATAAATGCAAGGCATCTTGTGAATAAACACACATTTATTAATTGAACATTAATATAGATAATGTTTCTCATATGAAATTTGTAATGTATATGCATGGACATGAGCTATGCGATATCCAAATGGATTTAGTGTCGAGATGACCATGGCATGGAAAGTCAAGGAAAGGCAAGGCATGGAATGGAAAGGCAAGGCAAGGCATGACATGGCATGTCCCTGACATGTCATGGCAAGGAAAAGAATGGCATGACATGGAAATGTAAGGCAAGGCAAGGAATGAAAAGACAAGGAAACACATGGAAAGGCAAGGCAAGGCATGGAAAGGCATGACATGACAAGGAAAGGTATGACAAGGAATGGCATGGAAAGTCAAGGCATGCCATGAAATGACATGGCATGGAAAGTGAAGGAAAGTCAAGGAATGGCATGGAAAGGCAAGGCATGGCATGGCAAGGCAAGGCATGGCATGGCAAGTCATGGAAAGGCATGGCATGAAAAGCCAAGGAAAGGCATGGTATGGCATGGCATGGCAAGGCAAGGCAAGGTAAGACAAGGCAATGCAATGCAAGGTAAGGGAACATAAGGCAAGGCAAGCAAAGGCAAGGCAAGGCTAGGCTAGGCTAGGTAAGGCAAGGCTAGGCAAGCAAGACAAGAAAAGGAAAGGCAAGGCTAAGCATTTATCACATACTTTGTTGTGGACGCCCCATCCACTTGGAATCTTGTACATTCATCGATGGAGTTGACTAGCTTGGAATTCACACATGTGTAGTGGTTGCATGCATGCACATTCTTGGAGGGAGCATTCCATGTGGACACTTGGAATTTGAATTGGGTTGATGCCTATTTTTGGTGGTGTGTCCCCTTCATGAGCATTATTTGGTGTATACTACTGCTAGTTTTGGATGAGGGGAAATTGATTAGGAGAGGCTAATGTCCACATGTTGTAACATGGTCAACCATGGATTGAGGAGAGATCAAACTAATTCATTATTATAATGTTTGTTTGACTTGTCATGGAGTTAGTCAGAAAATAATAATATTTTATTGTATAAGAGAAGAGACTCACTCTATAAAGAACAATTCTCTCTCTCCATTATAGAGGATGGATAATTTGGGAATTTAGGAGCTCTCCTCTTGGGATACATTGTAGAACATTTTGGCAAGCTTAATGGAGAATTTGAGGTATATTTTCATTTGACATGAGGATTTATTGTGCACTCATATTTGATGTGTTGATTTTGTATTAGGAAACCTTTGTAACATGTTGTGATTGCAATTATAATGGACCATGCTTCATTTTGGATAGAGTAATGTGAGGTTTGGAATATATTATTTCTATTGTGACTATGTTAGCCTACATGATTGTTATTATTGGTTCCTAGAGTCTTAAATAGGATGGGACTTCATCTTTTGTCAAATTTAGGTAATGAGAACCATTGATTGCTTATGGATTTAACACTTAGAAATATTTTCCACCATAAGATATTCGTTAGTGTGTAACACAAGTATTTATAATCACTTTAGAAAAAAATCATACATTCGTACACATAAAATTAATACACTTTGGAATTCATACATTCATCAACATTAAATGTAGAAACAATGAGATTCATAAAACGTGCCATGAAATGTGTGTGTCTATATATATATTCAACATCGTCTAAATTGTATATTTTTTACAAAATGGCACCTCATGCCCAATATAAAAAATGACAGCAAGTGCCCTAACATAAAAAACAATCATATGGTGGCCTAGATACAAAATGACAGTAATTGGTCAATCATTGACCAATGCGACCCTCTCCACCCTCAAGAGAATCCTGGTAATCTATCTTTCTTATCTTGCTTGAAGAATCACCTCGAGTGGATTTGGACCTAAGCATGCTTTGTCGCTCCAGAGACTGCACAAAGAAAAAACGTTGTTACAAGTTTTTTTCCACAATGAATTAAAAGACTTACAAAATGATACTTTGTAATTTAACATAAGACAACTCACCACACATGGGATTGAAAATCGTGAGGGTGTTACCCTCTTTCGCGACCCTAATAGATCAACGATGCTACCCTATGTCAGTTACAAGGATTAAATCATCAAAAATAAACAAATATGCATAAAATAAAATTCATGATACATAAAAAATTATCATCAATGCATTATCTCACCCTAAATATCTTGGGCCTCGGTGGAGAGTCACTGGTAGGTGGAGCACTTGGTTATAAAACCTACTCTAAGGCAACCTCTATTGTGGTAGCCTCAATGGATGGGGCCGATGGAAATGGTGGGGTGGGTGGGTGGTATACAGGTGCATCCACTGTGGATGGATGCAATGGAAAAGGTGGTGCATATGAGTGGCCTATGGGTGCATCCATCGAGGATGCACAAAATAAGAAATATGTTTTGGGTGGGCGGAAATAGACCCCCAAAGACTATACAAGTGATGAAAATTCCCTTGGCATAGAGTAAGGTAACCCATGAGCAGAGTTCAGGTGCGCAGGGAGTGGACTAGTATTATAACTAGCGAATATGTCAGCAACCTACATACATATTAATAATATTGAACTAATAGTACCAAATAGTAAAATTCAACAACATAAATACAAGAAATTTGATATTTAAGTGATGTTTAACTGTACACATGATATTTTGATGCATGCGACTTTTTCAACCCAGATGGACGTTACTCAACATTTTCTAGTCCCACAACCTGTAGAAACACAAGAACAATAAAAATTAGAGAATGACACAACATAAAGAAATGACCATGGTGAATTTATCAAATGTGACACATACCTGTGTATGGGGTATGCCAAATGAGCAAGATGCTTCTATTGCTACATCAGTGGTGGATACATGCACGGATGCATCCATGGGAGTAGAGGGTCTGCTACATGGACGTGACAACTACAAAAAAGCATAATAATATAATGATATCAATACAAAAAATACCATATAAATATATAATGATGAAGAACATAGAGATGGTTAAGATACTAACCTCCTCCATGAATTTGTTGTTGACTGACCTACATAGGCCCATAGCAGGTCTACCCACAACTCGAGCATTTGTGAGGTTCACATGGATGATTGTTATGTCCATGTGCCCTCTCCTCACTCCAATTTTTTGTACGGGGTGAAGCTCCAACCCCTCTATAAATGTCACCAACATGCACCTCACGTCGAGATAGTGCAACAAAGCTATTGTGCTTCACTAGGCTCTGATTCAATGATGATATAGGCAACTGTACCTGTTGCAAACTCTTTGCAATAGGAGGATGTTCGGTAGGGGGGTTAGGCCTTTGCTTGGGGGGGAGAGGACCTAACATGGGATCATGCCTAGCATTCTCTCGGGCATGTGAAGACCCTCGACCCACCCCTTGGAAGTCACCGATGTTGAATTAGTTGACATGTTGACCCAAAATAAATTTAGCCCAAAATTTTCAAAAAAAATGTAAAGGCACCTCTTGTTATTGCAGGGAGGTTTATCAAATACCATGTACCACCTATCCATAAAATTTTGACTAATTTGTGGGTGGATGCACTAGTCAATGAAAATGTGTTTCTTGGTCATGGGTGGTTGTTCTTGAGATCAAGGATTAATAAAAATAGACATCAGTTTTTGTTTTGATATACCCAAGTCTCTAGCTTGCTTTCTATTCAATCCCGTGTTGTAATACTCAAACATTATTTCCCTATATTTAGAAATAGAATTCAATTGGCCTTGGGCACTTGCAATGGAACTCACAATGACATCCAAAGAAGTGGCTAAGGACTCTCTGATCAGTTATCTCATGCCCCTTAATTGATTTACAAGTGTTCTTAATGTGTCCAAACCCTCATTAATGTTAAAATATTATGTAACTACAAAGAATATTATTATCCCCTTTTGTGGATAAAGATAAAATATATTTATTATTGATTAGATCAATCCCCTTTTGTGGATTGATCATGTCGGGCATTGTAATTGACCAAATCCCCTTTTGCGGATTGGTCAAACCCTAATTGTAATAGGCAGAATGAGAAGTCGGCCCCCAGATTAAATAAAGGTGGTTCTAACCACCCAGAATGAGAAGTCGACCCTTCCACTAAAAAAGACACTTTTGTTCACACCTGCCAGATTGTATAAATAAGAGAAGCCAACACCTCATTTAGACACACACTCAACTCACTCATATAGTGCGCAAGTATTGAAGGAAGTTGCAGTTTCCAGTTGTCGGAAGAAGGCAGAGAGAGAGACGAGCATCCTTGGGAGAGGAATTTTTGTGTTGTTTGGTTCATTGTCTTGGCATTGTATTGGCTATCTATATTAAGGAAGTTTTGTTGGGTTTTCTTCCCCATGAGGGTTTCCCGAGATAAATGTTGTGTACTCTTGTGATTGTGTTTCTCTCAGTGATCTTATCTATGCTATTGTTATCTAGTAAATTGAAAGTAACCTAATAATAGTAGAAACTTTAACATGGTATCAGAGCTAAGATAAAGTGAGCATATTTCACAGGAAAAAGAAAAACGCCATTATTGTCGTACATGAAAATTAGGGATTTTTATTAAAGAAGAATTTCATCCTCAAATCCATCTAGAAAGGTGCACCCTACCTCAAGGAATATTTTTTCATACTCAACGCAATTTTTTCAGTGGCTAGATCTCCCAAAAAGTGAAACCCTAGTTTTCACAAAGTACCAGAAAACCAGAGTACCAGAAGTACCAAAAAACCAGAAGCACCAGTCCAGAAATCTGCAGATCAAGTTTGGAGGGGAAGAAGTTGGATTTTCTAAAATCTAAACACATCAGGCTACTCGCCTCAGTCCAGCGCATCTTTTGGTGAGTTCAGTTTTCAGATCCAAGAAATTTGATTTTTCTATTATTTCTATAGCCCGGAGGGCTAGGGTTTCTTCTACAAGAAAGAATGGCTACCAACATGAGGGTAGAAGACAGGCTGGAAGGATATAGAAACTTCAGATCTTGGAAGCATAGGTTGTATATGATTCTAGACGATAATGATATCCTAGAACATGTTACAGTGTGTGTACCAGATTCAGATGAAGAAGAGCAAAAGACCAAGCATAAGAAGAATGAAAAGAAAGAAAAGAGAATCATGTCAGATTCAGTAAAGGATCACTTGATCCCTCATATTTTTAAACTACAAACAGTAAGGAAAATGTATGAAGCACCCAATAGGTTATATGAAAGCAAAGAAATTATCCAGAATCTTTCCTTAAGAAATTAGCTTCGTAATATGAAGATGGAAAACTCGGAATCTGTCACATCCTATATTATGAGAGTTTCTCAGATCAGATATCAGCTTGCAGCTATTGGAGATGTCATTAGTGAAAAATAGCTTGTAACAACAACCCTAAATGGGTTTCCAACATTTTGGATTCCTTTTGTACAAGGAGTGTGTGCAAGAAGCAAGTTACCCAAGTTTGATAAGTTATGGGCATATTACACACACGAAGAATCTAGACTTGCAGACCAACATAAGAGATTAATTGTTGATGAAGAGGAAGCTCTTACATCTCAAAAGAACAAAAGAATTTCCTTCAGGAAGAACAATAAAGAAGTTAAGTTCGTAAGAGTTCCAAATAAGAAGAAAGATGTTTCAAATATCAGATGCTACAACTGTCAAAAGTTGGGACATTTTTCCTATGACTATCCTCAAGGAAAAGGGAAAAGAAAGTATCTGTTAAGAACCAAACATCAATATAGCATGGAAAAACCTCAGGAAAAGTACTCAACGCCTTGAAACAAAGATAATTTCAGATAATAAGCCTCTTCGAGGTGGCAACCTCCTTTTACCCCACTTAAATGTTCAACTACAAGATGATTCAAAATGAAAATGT
>SNQJ01S0000622.1:113913-124241 GCA_010110895.2 Picea sitchensis
TACATGAACTATAACTTATTCTCATTTCATCTGAAAACCCCATGTCTAATAATTTTCTCGTTGCTAAGCGAAGGAAAACAAAAACCATGCAAATACAAGGACTTATAGAGAAACAATAAGCATTTCTAATGATTACTCAAACAATGTAAAATATAATCATAAACACAGACATTCAACCATCACTTCCATTCTAGTACACAGAGTATAAAAATAATTACCAGGAAACCATAATCATGAAGAAAATCCTGAGAGGGGTTCCCGTTTCCACGCAACTATAGGCACAACCACTCTTGAACGGATTTACTACTGGCCACCCCCTAGCTAGACTATTATTCTCTAAGAGAGACTCATCCTTCTTGTTCAGTGATAGTCATGGACAAAGGTTACTCTCCTCCTCCCACAAGAGCTTGGAAAATGGTTTTCTTTTCACCAAGCAAGTGGGCCTGCAACGAGTAATTTCTCAATCACTCGCCTTCTCTGCAACCCCTTTTATCATCTTGGACTGAAAAACCTGCCAACAAATTATTGCACCCAGAGAAATTTTGTTTCTCAGTTCTCTTCAGCGAGAGAGTTGCACACGCTCTTCTCTTTTTGTAAGAATGGTCTCTTGACTCATCTTCCTCGCCAACCTCTTCTCTTCCCATGAATTCTCTCTTTTCTTGCCTTCTTCAATAAGATTGTGTAGGTCTGAATCAATAGTTCATGGTCAGGTCGGGAAGGATTTCATATGGGTATTATGCCCATCTCCTCATTAACTCTTGAGGAGGGCTTCCCAACTACCATCCTGACAGGGAATTTATTTTTGGGTCAGAGGACTATTCTGGGTCTAAGTAATTTAAATCTAGTAAGGTATTGGTTTGCTAGGGATCATCTCAACCATTGTTGGTTCCCCTCACCATCTCTCTCATAGCTTCATGATCTACCTTGGAAAACCCCCTTCAACAATTATGCAACACTATCCATTTTTAATTAATAGCAAAAATACATACATTACCTTTTATAACAAAAGGGTTCATCAGATCCAACATTCACACATATTTAGTCTTCCACAATCTTTTGGAAAGTTAAAGTTATATTTACAAGTTGGGGGAAACATGGGTGTTACAATCCCCTCCCCCTTAAAGGAACATTGTCCTCGATGTTTTAACTGCCAATGTGCTCTGTATGTATAGAAGTAAACAAAAATGGGTAATTCTTGTTTCATGGCATCCTCCATTTCCCATGTAGCTTCATCTGGACAAAATTGTTTCCACTACATTTTGACCTGTGCAATGGTTTTGTTCCTGAGTGGGATTTCCTTTCTGTCTATTATGATTTGTGTCTCTAGCAGGAATTCTCTCTCTGGTTCCACCTGAATCACAGACCAACAAATTATATGATTAGAATCATGTACATATGTATTCAGTAATGAAACATGGAAAACATTATGTGCCTTCGTTGTGGGAGGAAGTGCTAGTCTATATTCTGCAGGTCCCACTTTATGAAAAATTTCAAAGGGTCCACAATATTGAGGTGCCATCTTGGCACAAGCTCCCATTCTCAAGGAACTTTTTCTGGGTCTAACTCGAAGATACACATGATCCCCGACTTTGAACTCTCTAGGAGTCCTTTTTATGTCTGCATAGATTTCTTGTCTATCCTGAGCTATTTTCAGATTATGTTTTATTCAGGTTACTTGTTGTTCCATTTACTTTAGCATATCTGGGCCGATTGTAATTTTGTCTACCAGGTTATCCCAGTTGATTGTAATCTTGCATTTTCTACCATAGAGGGCCTCAAAAGGGCTCATCTTCAATTACTCTTGATAGCCATTGTTGTAGGAAAATTCTACCAGTGGTAGGTAGTCTTCCCACTTCTTAAGTTGATGCATTACATGCATCCTTAACATGTCCTCTAACACTTGGTTTACCCTCTCTTTTTTCCCATAATTTTGAGAGTGATAGGTTGTACTAAATAGCAATTTAGTTTCAAAACTATCAAACAGAGATTTCCAAAAGTTTGAAGTAAATTTTGTATCTCTATTAGATATGATTTCCTTAGACATGCCATGCAATCTAAATATTTATTTCATGAAAATACTGGCAATATATATTTCCTTTGAAGTTGATTTGATGGGAATAAAGTGAGAAACCTTGCTCAGTTTGTCCACAACTACCATGATGGCGTCATTCTATTTGGTTTATTTTGGTAAATCTGTGATGAAATCCATGGAGATGGTTTCCCATTTCCATTATTGGATTGGTAGGGACTGCAACATCCCTACTGGATGTCGGTGCTCTACCTTAACATGTTGACATTCTATAAATTTAGCTAAGTAATCAGCTATGTCATTTTTCAGTTCGGGCCAATAGAATAGTTTCCTAGTGGTTGTGATCATTTTATGATAATCAGGATGACCAATATATGGTCTTTTGTGTAGCTTATCCATTATGAACCTCTTCAAGTCGTCACAATTTGGAATATACAACCTACCTTTGTAAGTTAGCAGACCATCATTCAACAATTGATAACCCTCACACTTCATCCCTATGGGCTCTTGCTCCAAGTATGATTTCATATTCTTGAAAATTCAATCCATTTCTTGTGCACTTTTGACTCTCTCCTTGACGTCTGATTCACAAGTGCTTACAACTGCCAAGTAAATCACTTTCATACTTATGCTAAGGGAATCAACCACCCTATTCTCTTTTCCTTTGATATGTTTGATTTCAAAATCAAACTCACTAAGGAGAGCCATCCATATAGCTTGTCTAGCATTGAGTTTTGGTTGATCAAACATATATCTCAACCCACTATGGTCTGTCATAAGTACAAATCTTCTACCTAGGAGGTAATGCCTCAACATTTTTAAAGCATGTACTATGGCGACCAATTCTGGATCGTGGGTCACATAATTGATTTCATGCTCATTCAATTATCTAGATTCATAGAAAATCACATGTCCTTCTTGCATAAGGACTCCTCGGAGCCCTTCCTTCCATGCATCTATACACACAAGGAAGTCCTTGTTTGGGTCTGCAATCTTCAGCACATGTGCATTGTTTAGAAGGTATTTCAGCTCTTGGAATCTCTCTTCACATTCTGATGTCCAAATGAATTTAACTCCCATTTTCTGAAGGGAGGTGATTGGGCAACTGATCTTGGAAAATCCTTTTATGAACATTCTACAGTATCTTTCTAGGACCATAAAAGATCCGATGTCACATACATCCTTTGGGGTAGGCCAATCCATAATGGATCTAATATTGTTAGAATCAACTGCCACTCGTTCTTCGAAAATAACATGACCTAAGTAATGGACTTATTTTTGGAAAAAGTCACACTTACTAAACTTAGCATAGAGATGGTGTTCTCTTAGAACTTGAGACACTAGATTGAGATGTTCTTCATGCTCTTCCCTATTATTAGAATAGATTAGGATATCATCAATGAAAACCAACACAAATCTGTCCAAGAACTTATTGAGTACATTATTCATTAAGCACATAAAAGTGGTTGGTGCATTGGTAAGCCCAAATGGAACCACCACAAATTCACAGTGCCCATATATTGTCCTAAAGGTTGTTTTTTGGATGTCTTCATCCTTAATTCGGACTTGATGGTATCCAGACCTCAATTAAATCTTGGAGAAAATTGTAGCACCCCTTAATTGGTCAAACAAGTCATCGATCCTTGGAAAGGGATACTTATTCTTAATGGTCATCTTATTGAGTTGTCTACAGTCTATGCACAACCTGAGTTTTCCATCCTTATTTTTCACAAACAAGGATGGTGCTCCCCATGGAGACACACTAGGATGAATGTATCATTTTTCCATCATCTCTTTAGTTGTAGTTTGAGCTCAACCATCTCTGGTGTACTCATTTTATAGGGTATTCTAGAAACTGGCACCACTCCTGGTACAAGTTCTATTGAAAAGTCGATATCTCTTCTTGAAGGTAGACCTGGTACCTCTTCTGGGAACACATCCTTATACTCTCTTAATAGGGGATGGTCCTCTAGGCTTGGTTTATTGTTCTCAACATAGTTCAACACTTGTATTGCATACAAAGGGCATCCTTTTCTACAATACTTTATCACTTGAAGGGCTGATATTTGTCTCACTGAGACAAGATTTTGAATCCCTTATAGGGTTATCTTTGTCCCTTCTTCATCTTCACATTCTAAAGTTTTATTGTAATAGTCCAACTTGGTTTTATGGGAATCCAACCAATCCATGCCAATCATCATGTCATAGGATCCTAAAGAGAGCATGTTTAGGGTTTCTTGGGTGGGTAATCCATTCATAATGAATTGGCATGCTGGTATGACCTTTGTTACCTTTCTTTTGGTTCCAGTGGCTAGTTGTACCGACCATGATTTAACATGTTTTACTTGTTGCAATTCACATTTCTCAACTTTTAGAGGGGTGATATAACTCATATTAGAACCAGGATCAATTAAAATGGAAACTAGATGGTTGGAAATCATACCTTCCATCTCCACCACTGAACCTTGGTGGTCATCTTATCTATTATCCAAGGTTGCATAAATTTGTGGCATGCTTCTAGCCACGCCATTGACTGTGGTAGCCTCTTGGATGTTGTAAACCTTCATATTGTTTTGTTTCCTATGTGGGAAATCCCTCAATAGATGCTCTTCTCCACAACCCCAACATTTCAAGGGTTCTCTCTTGGTATTATCAATCTTAATTGGGGTTTCTCCAAAGGGTTTATTATCACTCCGAGATGGGAAATTATGTTGATATACACTTTTAGTAGGAAGGTTCATCTTAGAACTTTTCCCATGGTTCTTAAATCTTGAGTGTTTAAACCCCTTCTTCTTGAATCCTGAATTACTTTTCTTCTTATAGTCCTCATGAGGTTTTGTCTTATTCTTAAATTTCTCATAGCAATACCTTGCCTTACGAATAGTATCCTCTAAGGTATTTGGCTCATCAAATTTAATTATGTCCCAGAAGGACTGAGGTAATCCATTAATGAATTGATGCATCTTTACATTTTCATCCTTTATGTAGGGCACATACCTTATCAACTCAAGCAATATGTTGATATATTCATCTATTGTGATTTATCCTAACTTGAGTTCATAGAACTCCTTGGTCTTCCCATAAAAAAAATACTTCTTCTTGAAGTATTTCTCAAATTGTTTCCATGAAAACTCCTTCTCATGAATTCCTTTCACATTCCTAAGGTCCTCCCACCAAATGGAAGCCTTTCCATTCAGGTTGAAAATGGATATTCGAGCCTTTAGGTTTTCAGACTAGTCATGGACTCTGAAGTACTTCTTCAAGCCTAGTAGCCAAACTTCTGCTTCGTCCCCCTTTTTAATTTCTCCATCGAAAGTGGGTGGTTTGGATTTCTTAACTCTTCAGGGTCATGGATCTTGGAATGTTTCCTCTTCTTTCTTCTCCCCTGAGAATGTGAACTATTTTTCCTACAAGAAGATTCCTTGGAGTTGTCAGTTTCCTCACTAGAGGATTCTTTCGATGAGTGTATATTGGCTCCATGTTGGGCCTTCTTTGAGGTGCTCCTCCTTGTGTGGCCACTTTTAGGACCATGCTTTCATATCTCATGTGGAATTTGGGTCTTCTTAGTACGATGTTTGTGCACATGGTTGGTTGTTGATCCATATTGCAGTTGCCTTTGTATATCTTATAGGATTTACAGTAAGACTACATTATTTTTGGTTTGATTTTCATGTTCTTTTATCAGCCTTACAATTTCATCCTTAGAACTCTGTAATTCCGCCATGACGCTTCTTACAGTTTCATCCAAATATGGAGGTGTTTCCACCACCCTCCTCTCATAATATTCTTCCTCTCTATTTTGGGATATTTCCTCTAATTCATGGTGTGTCACCATCCTTCACACCGTAGTTTTCCTATTGTCCACTGACCGCTTGAGTGCTGATAAAACATTTTCTATTAGTTAATTATCTACTAGTTTATGAACAACACATAGTTCAGATTTTTCGAAACATATAACAAGAACATAAATTTTTATTCCTCTCTTCAACAATGGTTTAGATAAGTTTCTTATGAATGGGGTAATATAGAGTGTTACCCCTTAAAAAATTTCTAACAAGATTTTTATGCAACTTGTTCATGAGCCCAAGTAGGCCAAGTGTTGTTGCCTGCTCTGATACCAATTTGTAACACACCCAACCCCTAAGTACACTTTTTAGGGATGGGGCATAAAAATTTCACTTTCCTTAATCATCTTAAATCCTCTTCTTCTCATCAAGAGCTATCTAACAACTACTACCCTGCTCAAATCTGAGCTTTGGATTGGGAGTTACGCCCTTCCAAAGTTCTTTAGGCGTTATTGGTCAAGGGCCACATGGTGCCCATGTGGGTTCATCTCATGCATACCATCCCAAGTTTCTCGAAATCTCAGAGTTCTCCAGAATTTGGTGTTCGACACTTCGACGTTGAATGCCCCTTTTTATTTCTATGTGCATATCCTCTGAAGTCATGAAATCCTTAAATCCTACCACGTAGTTTCGACCTTAGACCCTTTTGACTTATTTGATACACCACCCCAAACCTCCAAAGTTTTGAATCCTTGAACTCCCGAAGAGTCCACACTTACATGTGGTGGCACGTTAAATATAGAGGTAGAGACAGGTGGGTCCCAGCCTTCGACCAAATTAACCCTAGCGTCCCAACGTCCCAAATTTCCTGAAGTCTCGAACTCCCAGTGTCTTCGAGTACTCCACCCACTATAAGGCCAAGTGATTATGTGCTATGGGGATGCCACGCGGTAAGGCAAAGATGACACATGGACCCATCAATGGGTGACATGTGTAACATTCTAATGGGAACATAGGTTCTATGAAAAGAAAGAATAAAGGTGACGAATGGAATGTCGAACATGGCTCTACGTCACCCTGGGTGATATCAATGTGCCATGTCACTCCGAACTAACATTCTTCCAACACCGCTTATGTCCCATGGTCAAGATTTGTCCACGTAGATACATAGATATATGGCCTCTGTTACTTTGTAGCTTCGGCGTTTGGGGAATCCATTGTGTAACTTCCCCTTTTTCTCCCAGAGTGGTTAGCATCAGGCTAACCACAGTCTAGATCCGATGGTCAGGAGGGCTCCTGAAGCATCCTCGGATCGATGATTTGTGTTGCTTTGTGACTTCGACGTTCGGGGGTTTCACCCGCTCATCACTCCCTTTCTCTCAGACTGGTCAACATCAGACTGATCGTGACTTAGATCTAACTATCATGGGAGATTCTGAAGCATCCCCGGATCTATAATTCTCGTCACTTCATGAGTTCAACGTTCGAGGGTTTCACCTGCTTAACACTCCCTTTCTCCCGGAGTGGTCAACATCGGACTGACCGTGACATAGATCCAATAGCTAAGAAAGACTCTGAGGGTCCTCAGATCTACAACTCACATTAATTCACAACTTTGATATTCGAGGGTTTTGGTTTTATGAAACCTCCATTCTCCCGAAGAGGTCAATGTTGGAATGACCACGACGTAGATCCAATGGTTAGGGAGGCTCCCGAATACCCTCATATCTATGACGCACATTAATTCATGACCGATAAGTGGGTCAGGGTTTAACGGTGGGATAGTTCCCACGGTCATGGGTAGGGAAACCACCAGATGTCGATCAACCTCATTGGTAACCAAACCAGCAGATTGCCTTCGGTTGGTTTTGGAGATTGTAAAGTCATAGTATCCCGGAGTTTCGAACTCCCGGAGTTCTAAAGTCAAAGATAGCTTATCTCATTTTGGGCCTAGTGAAGGGTTCCAAGGTCCCGATCATGGGGAATTTATCGAGCTCTAGAGGCTACACTCATAGTCCTTAGTCAAAATTTGGTTAAGGTCGTGGGAAGGAGCCCATGGTCTCTTGGGTGAATGGTTTGAAGGGAGTGCCTCCCATTCATGGAGCTTAAGTTCTAAAATTGAGAAAGGTACCCTTTGAGGGATCAATGAGAGTAAAACATTCTTGCAAAGTTTTCCCTGACTCTTACCTTGCGAGACCAATCCTTGGGAAAATTCCCTTAAGGAATTTTCGACCAGTACAGGAACTACAACCTATTCTCATTTCATCTGAAAAACCCATGTCTAATCATTTTCCTGCTACTAAGTGAAGGAAAAAATAAACCATGCAAATACAAGGGCTTACAAAAAAATAATAAGCATTTCTAATGATTACTCAAACAATGTAAAATATAATCATAAACACATACATTCAATCATCACTTCCAATCTAGTACACAGAGTATACAAATACTTATC
Source organism: Picea sitchensis (assembly GCA_010110895.2). Classification (NCBI taxonomy): domain Eukaryota; kingdom Viridiplantae; phylum Streptophyta; class Pinopsida; order Pinales; family Pinaceae; genus Picea; species Picea sitchensis. Next base: position 122,183 of record SNQJ01S0000622.1, read on the forward strand.
AGGAAACCAGAATCGTGAAGCAACTGTTGAGAGGGGTGCCCGTTTCCACCCAATCTTAGGCACAACCACTCATGAATGAATTTACCGCTAGCCAACCCCTAGCTAGACCATGATTCTCTGAGAGAGACTCGTCTTTCTTGTTCAATGACAATCATGGATGGAGGTTACTCTCCTCCTCCCACAGGAACTTGGAAATTGGTTTTCTTTTCACCAAGAAAGGGGTTCTGCAACTAGTACTTTCTTAGTCACTCGCCATCTCTGCAACCTCGTTTATCATCTTGGACTGAAAATGTTGCTAGCAACTTCTTGCACCCAGAGAAACTTTGTTTCTCATTTCTCCTCAGAACCATAGAACTGCATGTGCTCTTCTCTTTCTGGAAGAATGGTATCTTAACTCATCTTCCTTGCCAACCTCTTCTCTTCCCACTAATTCCCTCTTTTCTTTCCTTCCTCAACAATATTGTGTGGGTCCAAATCCCCAGTTCGTGGTTAGGTCAGGAAGTATTTCAGGTGGGTATTATGTCCATCTCCTCATTAACTCTTGAGGAGGGCTTCCCAACTACCAACTTGACTAGTAATTTATTTTTGGGTCAAAGAACTGCTATGGGTCTAAGTAATTTAAATCCAGTAAGGTATTGGTCTAGTGGGGATCATCTCAACCATTGTTGGTTACCCTCACCATCTATCTCATAGCATCATGATCTACCTTGGAAAACCCCATTCAGTAGTTATGAAACAGTTTCCATATTTAATTAATAACAAAAACACATACATTACCTTTTATAACAAACGGGTTCATCAGATCCAACATTCACACATATTCAGTCTGCCACTGTCTTTTGGCAAGTTATAGTTATATTTACAAGTTGGGAGAAATAGGGATGTTACACCAAGTTATCCCTCTACCCCCTCCAAAACTGTCCCATTCATCATGGCATGGATCTCTTTGTTGCAACTAGTAAATAAGTCACCCATCACGGTGACACTACAATAAGAATTGAAAGTTACCATCACAACTCCAAGGAGTGTATAACTCCAACCATCTCCATGAATTTTGACATAACGACTCTTTGGGCCTTGGAATCTCAAATGGCTATCCCAAACACCCTCCACACCTCTAACCAGACATTGAACCCTAAGAAATCAAAGTCCTTCATCACAAATCCAACCATGAGTATAACACCAATGATTTCTCAAAWWWWTTTCATCCCAATTGGTAAAATAACCATTGTTATATCATTATTGATTGAGTTGTCCCTAGTGCATAAAATGTTAATTATGTAGATAATTTTCCTTCATGGGTAAAAACTTCCATAATGTATCTAATAAACCATTCCTCCTAGCAKATGAGTAGCTCTCATGCATTCCATCTCCCACTCATATTATAAAAACAAAGCATTAGTGATAATATGTATCATATTACCATAAGAAACTAGCATAATGCCACACACTATCAATTGCATGCCATTGTGAGTAACATAACATCCTCATAAGTAGCATGAAACTACATAACATCATGAAATACTCCTAGTATGATAATTAATGCATTATGTAATTCATAAACATAATAAGTGGAAATATTGCATGAATACATAAGAGAAAACATAGATATCACCTCTGATACCGTAGTAAAATACCATCTCAAAATATTAGTTTGGTATTTGGGTTGGTTCATTATAGGTTCACTAGTCCTAGCTAACTATATTACATAGACATAGTATGAAAATAATGTTGTATATAGGAAAATAGAAATGTGACCTATTCGATCTTCTAGTGGACATGATGGAAATAGGGGTTCATGACGTAGACTCTAAAAACAAATATAGTTTGGTATCAATGAACAATCGAGAAACAAATCACAATCTAGGATTGAGGGAATGGAAGGAAGAAAGAATGGCTTTCATGTCATTTCACAGCGGGAAGAAATGGGAAAAAGACTCCTAATTGGTGTCTCTATTGTTGGGGAAATTACTATTTTCACCACACTAGTTCAGTGGGAGTTAACTGACTAGTTCTATTTTAGACTTTCTATTTAGATCATCACTATTATGCATGCATG
>SNQJ01S0000622.1:131493-170064 GCA_010110895.2 Picea sitchensis
CCCTTCGAGGATTCTTCAGGTTCCAAAGAGAAGAAGAATAATAAGGGAAATCAGTTCACTTACTGCAATAAATCAAATCATGAAGAATCCACATGCATGGAGAAACATATCGATCTTATGGCTCAGGTACTTCAATAGAATAACATTGGAAACTTCATTCCTGAAGGAGCCAAGAAGAATAAGGAAGAAGATCATGCGTCTAAGAAAGGTAATCATCATGTTATTGTTGCATTTAATTCATCATCTGATTCATGGATTATATATTTTGGTGCATCACATCATATGGCAACGAAAGAGGAACTTTTCACTTCTTTGAGTTCATGCTCAAGACCCCTTATTCTCATGGGGGGTGATACTTCAGTGGCAGTAGCAGGAGAGGGAAGAGTGGAACTCCCTTATGGAAGTTTTGAGAATGTTTTACATGTTTCAAAGATTTCTATAAATATGATCTCAGTTTATTAGATCACTTAGAAAGGTAAAAATGTTGAATTTACATTAGATTCAGTTTATGTACTTGGCATGCATGACAATTGCATTATTGCAATTGGTGAGGTAGATCACAAATCAAGGTTGTATAAATTCACTAAGTTTGTTGACCATAACTCCTCCTTACTACTTACGTATGTTGATGATAGTAGTAGAGTATGGCATGAGAGATTTGGTCATTTAAACTTCAGGTACATGTAGCTACTTGCCAAGCAAGAAATGGTCAAAGACTTGCCAAATATTTACTTTTTTGAAGGGGTTTGTGAAGGCTGCATTCTTGGCAAGCATCCTGAAGAGAAGTTTGAAAAGGGGAAGGCAAGGAGAGTCTCTTCTTCCTTGGAGCTTGTTCATAGTGATCTCATGGGTCCATTTCGACATCTTTCCATCAAAAAATCAAGGTATGTCCTTACATTCATTGATGATTAGTCAAACTATACTTGGGTTTATTTTCTCAGGAAAAAGTCTGAAGTTTTTGAGCATCTCAAAGACTTCAAAGCTCTAGTAGAAAGACAGACTCATGGGAAGAAAATCAAGAACCTTCGTACAGACAATGGGGGGGAGTATATCAACAAAGATGTTTAGAATCTTTGTTGTGAGGCTGGTATCAAGTTGCAACATACAATTCCATATTACACTCCACAATAGAATAGAGTTGTTGAAAGGAAGAACATATCTCTCAAGGAGATGACCAATTGCATGTTGCGTGTGAGGTATATTCCTTCCAATATTTGGGTTGAGGCACTTAAATGTTCCTCTTATATACATAATATATCTCCTCATAGATCTGTTGAGGACATGACACCTTTTGAGGCTTGGACATGTGAAAAACCAGATGTCATGCACTTCCACATCTTTGGATCGCGTGCATGGGCCCATATTCCTTATGAAAAGAGGAAATCATTAGATCCACAGAACACACCTTGCATCTTTGTGGGATATCCAGATGATGTGAAGATAAATAGGTTGAATTATCCCTCTACATGCCACTCATCATTGAGCTTAGAGTTAATTTTGAGGATATTCCTTTGCATGCACCTCCAGTGCAACATCCAGAGCCTCTTATGCTTCCATCAGTTCCAGACTTCATAGATGATGATTCCATACACTCAGATGCTACACATTTAGACTTAGATACATAGTATTTTGTACATAGAGTTAAGCAGGTAGTACATCCAAATGAGGAGCCAACACCAGAGATTCAACAGATGCCCAAGTTGGCACAGCCCACACTTCAGGCAACAGGTGTCCTTGCAGGGAATCTATTAGATTCAAGGACTCGATCTTAACATGAGGAGCCCTCTCATGTAATTTCACATTCTAAACTTGTGATGCCCATGCATTGATATATGGCTCAATCTTCAGATCCACATACCTACAGTGAGGCTGTGGGAAATCCTTATGGGAAGGATCCATGCTGGAGGAGTATGACTCACTTCTAGAGAATCATAATTTGGATTTGGTTCCACTTCGAGAAGGGAGGAAACCTTGACCAAGAAAACAACAGATGGGAAGGTGAGAAGGTACAAGGAAAGACTAGTTGCAAAAGGATTTCAACAGACTCATGGGATAGATTGTAATCAGATCTTTGTTCCTGTAGTAAAGATGGACTCCATTTGTTTGGTTCTAGCCATTATAACAACCAAAGGATGGGAAGTTCACTAGATGGATGTGAATAATGATTTTCTTCACAACGATCTTTTAGAGGAGATCTACACAGAGTAGCCACATTGGTTCATTCATAACTCATATTTAGTATGCAGATTGAAGAAGTCACTCTATGGACTCAAGAAGGAACCTAGAGCATGGTATGAAACGATGGATTCTTATATGCTTTCACATGATTTTGTTAGATGTAAATCTGATTGCAATGTTTATATGTCGAGGACTATTGAATCTTTGATGATTTTAGTACTCTATGTTGATGATCTTTTGATCACTGGTAGATTTTCTTCAGCCATTGTTGTGGTCAAAGATATTTTGCATGACAGGTTCTCTATGATGGACATGGGTCCACTTCATTTCTTTCTTGGTCTTGAGATTAGTCAAGATGCTTCAGGCATCAAACTCTCTCAGGATAAGTATGCAAGGGATATTTTGGATAGATTTCACATGAATATTGTAAGTTTGCACCTACACCCTTCTTATCTGAGATCATACTTGGGGATGGTGGGGACACGCCATTAGTGGACAACACTTTGTATCGACAGTTGGTGAGGAGTCTTCTATATCTCACCCACACCCATCCATATATCTCATGTGTAGTAGGAGCAATTTCCATATACATGCAAGAGCCCCATGATTTACACTGGAAGGCTTCCATGTTCATCCTCATATATGTTCAGGGAACCATGAGTTATGGGATTCACTATGCAGTTGGTTGTACATTAGATCTCATAGGCTTCACATATTTAGATTGGGTTGTTGATGGCAAAAATTGCAAGTCCACTTCCAGGTATACTCTCAGTTTGGGTTCATGCCCTATTTGTTGGTCAAGTAAGAAGCAATTAGCCACTGTATTATCTTTCGCATAGTCCAAGTATAGAGGAGTAGTCAACTGTGTCATTCAGGTACTTTGGCTTCAACACTTCCTTACCGAGTTTGGTATCTAGTTTGACTGTCTGACTTTCATATGGTGTGACAATCAGAGTACACTGATATTTTGCAGAGATCCAGTACAACGACAACAAGCCAAACACATTGAGGTCCACATGCATTTCATCAGAGATCTAGTGCATGATASGRCCATTGATCTATAGTTATGTCCTTCCTCTGAATAGACTGTTGATATCTTCACTGGACATAAGTTTCATAATTTGCAGGATCGTCTTGGAGTGAAGAACACAGTTTCCTAACAACTACCTTTTCTTCTTTTGATGCATTGTCTTTTGAGGGGGGGTTTTGTTCTCACATGGTTTTCCCTCTTTCCCCATTTTTATTCAGTGTTCATTAGTTGCATTGTACATGAGTACCTAAGATGGCCTAGTAGACTCATTGTTTACTCCATAGTGATGTTCAAGGGGGGTGTTAGATAAATTACTATTTTCGACACACTAGTTCAGTGGGAATTAACTGACTAGTTCTATTTTAGACTTTCTATTTAGATCATCACTATTATGCATGCATGCATTCCTAAGGAAAGATAACTGCTTGATTGTTTTTCTTAATTATGGAATGTTTTTTCCTATATATGAGTGTATTCCACTCATTCATTGTATCACAATGATCATCATTGATTAGCTCATTGGAGTAGTGTGAATATATTTTCTCATTCTTCCATATTGAATCTATCGTCCTTTCCTGATAATATTTGTTTGTACTTGCTTTAGCTAGGTCTCCTTTGTAGGTTTTGATGAAACATTGTCATCTATTGTGTCTAGTAGGGAACATTACGACCCATCTCAACCTTCCTCTGAAGGTAATTTCATCACCCCCACCCCCCAACATTATGGAAACCTTAGGTGACTCATCCTCCTTTGGTATTTTTGAGCCCACAAAGTGGTTGGCTACCAAGGGACCCATAACTCAATGCTAATGGATGCTTCTATAGAAGCTCACTACGTGGCCATGAACATAAGCGCTAGCATGGTGCACATGGATAATGAAGCATTGGAGTCTGAGGTGGACATTTCACTGAAGCTTAGGATGGACATGTATCTATTAAGTTTTATTTACTTAAATCTTCTATGCCTTGTCACCATATTATTTTATTATTACATTTGTAACGAAATATACCTTTGGAACTCATTTTAGATGGTGTTGGAAAGGAAATCCTAGTTCACTCTAGTGTTGGAATTCTTGCCTCCGTTGAATACATCTAAAAGAATTGTGCTTCAATATTATACAAGCAAAAAGTTTTGATATAAAATCTAACTATTATTGGGAAAATATAAATTCATGTACTTACTTCAACATTACTATTCTTTGAATCCTTGTCTTCAACTAATTTGCAACTTCACTACTATCCTTATCATATTGACATTTTTTCCTTTTTGTTTAATTGAGTATGTTACTAAAAATGATTTTATCAAATTTAACAAAAAATAAATTCCAATATACCATGATTTTTATATCAATGATGGCAATGATAAATAATTGAATATCTCCTACTAATATAATAAGATAGCTTAGTCTCCATATCCTCATATGCTAGACATGTTTTGTGAGTGCATATATGTGAAATAAAACTAGACATGTTTGGCTATTTCACATTAATTATAAGAGATAAGAGTGATAAAAGGTAGGAGTTGATTATCATCTTGGAACATCTTCAAACTAATTTTATTATTCTAAAATCTCTTAGGAAATGGACACATTTAATGATCTTTTAGTTATAAATCCGCATCTTATACCTAGCAATTGAAAATGCATATTCTTCTTCGTCCTTCCAAATCAAATCAATGATGAATGAAATTTAATGTACATAATTTCTTAACATTTTTAAAACACCCCTTAACCTATTTACTTTTTCACATTTACTTAATCATATAAAAGAATTAATGTATGATCATGTAATTGTCAAATTTAAATGATTAGCAAACTCATTTCACTTGACATTAAACATTTACTTAACTATTAACATTTTATATTTTATAATATTACATTTACATTTACATTGCCACCAAATTTGGCCAGGCCATATATATATCATTATGTTAACTGTGCATGTTGCTTATGATCGAATGTCTCTAATGAAATCACCACATTGATTTCATTGTAGAATAAAAATCAAGTTAATAAATACATAATTGCTACTTGGGAATTATCTTTATGGTAATTTAAGTATATATATTTAAGTGGGAATTACTTCTCAATACAATCGTAATTAACTTTGAATTTTGATTCGCATGTAGCAAATAAAACCACCAATAGAATATTGCAGGGTGATTTAATTCAACCAAAATATCTCGAATGTTTTCTTTGATTTAATTCAACCAAAATGTCTTGAATGTTTCCTTTGAATTAATTCAACCTGCCAAAAATTATTCAAATCCATCCACCCCAATGATGGATGATCTAACCATTCGACCATATTATATTATGCTCTCGGTTAACCTTCGTTCTAACCATAGATCTCGCATTGCCAATAAACATTTCTTTCAAGCCATTTAGTGTAGATAAAATCTATATGTTCGAGAGGAAGACGAAACAAACCTCGAGGGTTTTGGGGTGCTTTCCCTCCATCAAAGTAAAGTAATAGTAGTGAGTTGGTTTTATTTTTTTAATCCATAAAATAAATATTAATTGAAACTATAATATTAATTAATTGAAATCATAATTTTAATATTGATATTATTATATTAATCATAATTTTGTCATTTTAAATTTTGATTTTAATTATTAATTTATTATAATAATTAAGGTTAATAATTATATTATAATTAAGATGTTAAATAATATATTAGAATCACATTATTATATTAGAAAGGTGGTGGATATAATTGATCATATCAATTACTTTTATAATAAATAAATAAGATTGAGGTTTCATATTAGAGTTAAGGTCATTAAAGTTTCAGATTATAATTTCATATATACTCTATTTTCCATCTTTTTTTATATTTCTATTTTTTGATAAAGAAAAGTGAAAAAGGTTTCAGATTATAATTTCATATATACTTCATTTTCCAAGTTTCTTTATATTTTTATTTTTATTTTTCATAAAGACAAATAGAAAATGAGAAATATCTGAAATTCTAATATGAAACCTTTATATTCTTAACCCTAACCTGAAACATTAACTCTAATCTTACCTATTTATTATAGAAGTGATTTTCATATATACTTCATTTTCCAAGTTTCTTTATATTTTTATTTTTATTTTTCATAAAGACAAATAGAAAATGAGAAATATCTGAAATTCTAATATGAAACCTTTATATTCTTAACCCTAACCTGAAACATTAACTCTAATCTTACCTATTTATTATAGAAGTGATTGATATGACTTATCTGCTATATCAACCACTTTTATAATCTTACCTATTTATTACAAAATATCAACCACTTTTATAATCTTACCTATTTATTACGAAAGTAATTTACAAAAGCAACCACTTTTATAATCTTACCTATTTATTACAAAATATCAACCACTTTTATAATCTTACCTATTTATTACGAAAGTAATTTACAAAAGCAATTGATATACCTATATCAACCATTTGTATAATATGATTTGCTAGTATTACATTGATAAAATTAATCACCAACATATAATAATCTCTTACACTATTAAAATCAACCACAGAATAATAATCTCTCTCCCAGGATTGATGTGCATGTTCTTTGACCTTCATTCCTTATTCTCATTTCTGTAAAAACTATTTGCCATCCATCCATCTATACATATAGACGCCACAAACTACTTTCATACATTTTGATATTATGATGCAGTTAAATTGTATTCATTAAAACTCGTCGCAATTGTAAATACATTTTAGTAGAAGCGCTGCAATAAATTTTATTCGTCAAAGTCATCGCAGTTGTATAAAAAGCATCGATTAACTTCGTAACAAGAATATATAAAAACACACGAAGACTTCAGAACAAGAATATAAAAAACACACGAAGAGCAGATTGCACGTCGAAATCCTCCACAAATAATTTTGATCAAATAGCATACGCTATCCCAAAATGCAACATTTCTTCACGACTTAGCGAGTGATGTGAGGTATTTGCAGGTAGACACATAGTAGACATTCAGATCATAACAGCGACGTTCCAACAATCAGTATGATCCCTAGATGGGAAATAATCGTAACTCCAAGTCTGGAGGGGCATCTACATCCTTACCCTTGTTCTTTAAATCATCCACATGATCATGTGAACCTCCAGCGGGCGGATCAGCAATTATATCCAAAAGACTTCTTGTATTTAGACGGGCATTACCAATGTGAATGTTGTCTATTCCTCCTTTATGGTTTTCATCCATAGAACTCATGAGTACTGCTTCTGCACCGATATTATTATTTGTTTCTGTAGTTGCAGCACCACTCAAATCTGTTTGTACAGGCAAGGGATTTATATCAAAGTCCTCCCATTGGAATGAGGGTTTCCAGAGGGAGCTAGTGCTTTGATAAGGAGCCAGGCTAACAAAATCTGAGCCTTGTGCCAGTTGCTTTATGCCTGGCAGGATATTCATTCTCATGTCCTTCTCTTCTGCAATACCTGCACTACCACTGCAATTCGTACTGCGCTTTCTTTGCAACTGTTTCTTCATTTCTTCGATTCTCTCCAAGAAACAGAGAAACTCCTCCACGCCCCCTTCACTGTCCAATGTTCTGAGGGGGCGTTTCCTGGTGCCCATTTCTTCTTTTTCCTCTGTTTTATTTTGTGACGCTTCTCCTGATCGTTTTGAAAAACATCCTGCTGATTCCCGTAGCATCCAATTCGGAATCTTGGAATTCATGTCGATAGAGAATACTAGTAAATCCTTTCCTTTAATATTCTCCCTTCCCTTCTTCAAATTCAGAACAATATCTTCCAAACTTAAATGGAGCCTGCATAATACCGAATTGCTATTTCAGAGATGGAGCTACTGCAAATAATGAAGTTGAATCCTGCACTAAATAGATCAGGGAACAAATTCGGTTTGAAAAGTAAACGTAATATGCAAAGCTGATCATGTGCTCACCTTATGAACACGTAATTGTAATCGTTTGAGGAAGAGCAACGCACACGTATTCAAAAAAGTCGGTACCCTCCCGCCGACTCTTTATTGCTGTCATCAATTAATCGGAGGCCCATTTTACAACAAAATTAAAGGAATGGGACAGAACAGAACAAAGGGTAAAAATAAAAAAAAAGGGTAGGCTGCGTGTTTGGGGTGGAGCTGACATCTCGCCATTTCTTTCAAGCATTCCGTCCCATCAAAATTTCCGCGCCGGCTAAATTGATGTCATCCAGATCACGTTCAGACCGTTTTTACCGCGTGTGCCGATGCCACTTAACCCTAAATGACGTCCACAGTCGAGCACATGCCATTTCACCTATATAACACGTTACATCGATCGCAACTGACCGAAATTTGAATGTGGAAAATTAAATATCATGGGGTGATGTCGGTGAATGAGTACGGTATGTCGGTTGTGATTTTTTCATTTTATGGGTAGTAATGGCGAGCAATAATCAGCAGCAGTAGATGGTATATAGAACATCAAGTATACTTCGGCTCGTATATCAAGGTGAGGTGATTATAGTATTTATATATCATGGTTTCAGTATTGAATTCCGTATAGCATGTTGTTTATTGTTTGTCTATTAGTAATTGTGCAATTTAACATTGAAATTGATGTTAAATGATTTTGAGAATATCTAAAAAAAAATCATCTTAGTTTATTATTGATGTTAGTTGATTATTGATTGATAATTAGTATTTTTTTTAAGGGGTAGATTAAACATTTTAAGTTTTTTTTTTTTTTTTTTTTTGGATATTTTTGAGCTATATTTATTTGAAATTCGACAAGTGATTTTTTGATCTGCAGATATGAGTGGTTATTTCTGAATAACTCAGTTGCTCTAGAGGTTTTTCAGCACATTGAATCCATTCCTACATTCAAAATGCAATTTAAGCAACAGAAAATTGTGATTTCGTGCAGATTTAAGTGGCCTAATTCAAACAAAAAAAGCCAAAACTTAGAACAATTAGATAAATTGGTATCTATTTTATAATTTCATGTGTAAAAAGGGAATATGATCATGATAGATAATTCAGGGGAGGTTTTATGTTTTTTTTTGTTTGGTATCTATTTTATAATTTCATGTGTAAAACGGAAATATAATCACGTTAATAATGACATTGTCTAATTGTTGTAAGTAATGGTTTTTTTGACTGGAATGAGGGGACATAAATCTGCACGATATCACTATTTTTTGTTATTTAAAACCATTTCTAAATACAACGTGCTGAAAAACCTTGAAAACACTCAGATTATACAGAAATAATCACTCAAATCTTATAATAAATTTTAAGTTTTTTATCTCCTACAAAATGAACAATTAAAACTAATCAAAATTTGAACTACTAACATCACAGGTAATAACTCAACAATACACTCTATCTAAAAATGATAATCTACACATGGAAAAACATAAAAAGTTTCATATTGAAAATGATCAACTTTTTAATTAAAAGTGTTATTCTCTCGTCATTGAAAAATATATTTGATATATGTCTTACCATACATACCAATGACTATAGCCTTGTCTTCCAAATACGATTAATTGAAACTATGATAATGTGTCATAAACTTACCTTGGAAAAGTGTCACAATCAATTACAACTCTTATAAAATATTCCTTGAGTACAGGTAATGATATCCTAGAAAACTATGGAAGGAGACAATGATGAAAACACACCTAAAGTGTGCTTATAATTATTTTTAAAATAGGTTAATTTTCAACAATAAACAATGCTTAAGAAATTGAAAAGTGTCACAATCAATTATAATTATTATAAAATATTCCTTTAGTATAGGTAATGATATCCTAGAAGTGCTTATAATTATTTTTAAAATAGGTTAATTTTCAACAATAAGCAATGCTTAAGAAATTGAAAAGTGTCACAATCAATTATAATTATTATAAAATATTCCTTTAGTATAGGTAATGATATCCTAGAAAACTATGGAAGGAGACAATGATGAAAACACACCTAAAGTGTGCTTATAATTATTTTTAAAATAGGTTAATTTTCAACAATAAGCAATGCTTAAGAAATTGTACCAAATATTGTTAGGAATGTTGAAGGTCGGTTTATTGTTTATATTATATGTTAGGAATATTGGTTTATAAAATTGACCAATACCAAATATTGTTAGGAAGGTTGAAGGTCGGTTTATTGTTTATATTATATGTTAGGAATATTGGTTTATAAAATTGACCAAATATTGTTAGGAATGTTGGTTTGTTAGGAATATTGGTTTATAAAATTGTATTAATATTATTAGGAATGTTGGTTTATTAGGAATATTGGTTTATAAAATTGTACCAAATATTGTTAGGAATGTTGGTTTATTTTTTATATTATATTATTAAGAATATTGGTTTATTGTTTATATTTTTTATTCATTTTAGTTTATATCTAATTAACAAATAAAAATTAAATTTAAATTACAAAAAATATAATTCTTTATCTTTAAATAAAATAGATTGGATCATATATTTCAAGATTTCATAGTGGTCCCCGAATGGGGTGACACCTAGCCCACAGGTGGACTCGCACTAGCCCACAGCATAAATGCCATTAACCGTTCCTCACGCGCCGGCCTTTATCATGAAGGACGGCCATAGACGCAGAGGCAGAACGGAGAGCTTTCTCACTTGCGCGAGCATTTACGAGCGCAGTGGTTCCGGGATGCCAAAAGTTAAAGGCGGAGGGATGGCTTCGGCTCTTGTTTATTCGGTCTCACAGCCCTGGCTCCGAGATCTACTCTGGATTCTGGGCGGCCAATTTCCGTTTAGTCTATGCGGTGGCTCAGTAGCTCTGCGATACACTTCTCACCCGGTGTGGTTTGGGGTGGTCAAGCTCTTGGATTGTCTCTCTGGAGCCGTACGAGCGGGATGCGGATTATTAAAATTGTTTATGCGCTCCTTTCTCATGGCAGGGAGGCGGGGAACCCCGTAGAGTGACATGAAGCGGCTCCAGAACAAAGGCGTCGCAAGGATCAGTGGGCCGGACTTAGCTCTGGCGGCGCGTCTACAAGGCCGGGGCGAGGCAAGAACAAGTGGCGACTTACCGCCAAGCTGGTAGAGTGTTGGTTGTAGTGGCGATTCTCGAGGAATGGCTGGGGTCTGTAAAGTCACAGTTCGAAGGAGGAGTTTCCTCCTTGCATTATTGAAGAAGACCCGCCACTGGCACTTACTATGGAATACCCAAATCTCTGCGAGAAGCCCCAGGAGGAGACCCACCCGGAAGTTTGCAAGCTCAATTCGACACTCTTAGACGACATTCCTGGTTGTTTAGAGGAGGAAATCCCCTGGACGGGTGACGAAAATTGCAGTTGCCATTGGTGCAAAGGCGTTCGATGAAGGCTCGAACGGTGCAACGCCTGCGGTGGCTGAATGGCGTTCAGGAATCGGCGGCGATGGAAGAAGGTGGCAACACATGGATTCAATCTTTGAGAGGCGAACGCAGCTATCTTCGGCGTGATCTCCATTGAAGCATGTCGGATCTGTATCGGGCCCTCCCTCATGGGCAGTATGGATATGCTCTTGATCGTTATCAATGGAGCCTGTCAAAAGCGCATGGATATGCTCTTTGATGCGTTATCCAATGAGCCTGTCAAGCGGAGATGTCCCCTTTGCGCACAAGCCTTCGCCATCCTGGCAGGGACCACGCGGCAGAATTGCAGGGATGACAGGTCACTTGGCACTTAGGTGTCTTATGATATTTTAGTTTCTAGTTTTATATGTCTACTTGGTTCCTGGCTTTATTACTTCACTGTTTATATGTATTTAGACGTTTTGCATCTGTCCTGGTTTCCTCCGGGCAGGACAGATGCTACTCTGTTTTTAAGATTTTCATACTACTGCTACTTGCCCGTTACATATGCTGGTTTCCGTTAAATCGACAGCATTTTGGGTGGTTTCAGATACTCACTGTCTATACTCTGTAAGAGTTTTGGTTTTCTAATATAGCAGGTTCTACTTTTTATTTAAAAAAAAAAAAGATTTCATAGTGGTTACAATGATTGTTTTTCTTTTAACTTTAATTAAAAATCAATAAGTGAAAAGCACGTTGATCTAAATTCAAGAAAAAATTGCTATTTATGTTTTACTCAATTCATTGGCAAGGAGAATGAATAAGTTCAACCCATATTTCTATTTTATCTAGAAAATTGATCTAATAACAAGTAGATAATACACTGAAATAGATATGGGCAACAAGTAGATAATACACTAAAATAGATATGGGCAACACATTAAAGAACTTAGATTTATTGCACTAAAAAGATTAACGTGGAAAAAAAGATTAATTATTAAAATGAACTTTCATGTTTTTTGCATTTGTGATTATTTGTGATTGATGCATTCATTTTCTTCATGTCTTATCTCATCAAATCAAAGTAGTTAAGTAGATCCATTTTACAGCTCACACACATCAATTGAACTACAATTAATTGGTACAAAGAAGATGTGGCAAGGATACAATACAATGCTTTTTTTCTATAACAAAAGAAGCAATCAAGTAATAATTTCAAATCCTTTATGAATTAGATTGTATTTTCAGCTCTGATTTTAATGTTTTGGGTGGCTTTGTGTTAGAGATTATGCCTAATTAATGCCACTACTAGAGTTTAGGGATTGGATTGGGTTTGTTGGAGGATGTTGAGAGATTCTCTCAACCTCTCCCTCCAAGAGTGGAATTAGTTGGATCCGAGTCCATCTTTATATATGTGTATTGTATTGTGTTCATGGTGAGATAATAAAAAAATATTTTATGTGTGTGCTTAATACTTCCAATTATAATTTGGTATCAAAGGTGAGTGCTCTGGGTAAATCCATCATGGGAGGAAGCCCATGTGTGTGTGAGAGGTGTGTGAATATTGTTTGTTGTGTGAGTTAGAGTGAATTTCAATTTTTTTTGTGGGTGATTGTATTCAGTGCCCGTATGAATTCATCATTCAGTTTCTAGTGACATCTCGGAGATCATACCGGCTCGAGATACACACAGGTGTTCATGTGATTGCCAAACGCTAGAAAGGAATCACATGCAACCGGTAGAATTCCAAAGCACAGTTGAGAATCATTTTCAACTGTTGGAAACCCGCGCAAGCATCAATGTGAATGATGGATTGTGGATCCGTGATCATTGTTGTAACATCCCCAGCCACCAACAGGTTGGGCAATGTCACTACTCAGACACTTTACTTATCTCTGATACCAATTTGTACCATCCCCAACCACCAGCAGGCTAGGCAATGCTACCACGCGGAAATACATACATACATGGATATATCTAAAATCGAAATAAAACATATAACACAGAGTTACGACTACCACACAGATTCAAATGTAATAGACAGTAATTCATATACGCAATGGAATACATGATAACATTCAATTATCACAAACATGCATAACATATAAATTAAGCACAGTAACGATACTTATCTTTTCCACTGGAGTAACACCACCAACTACGTGCAAACCTTCCGCGAACCTCCCAGCCTTAGATAACGTTGCTCATCACGCTAAGCATTGGGTCACCCCTAAGCTGGGACTAAGCTCCACCCAAGGCAAGGGAATCCTATACTAGGCTGAGGTTATAGGAAAACTGCACAGTGCAACCAAAAGGATTCTCTCCAGGAGCCTTCTTACGCCCACTACTCACAGACTCTCATTCCCCACATGCCTATTCCACCTGGGAGTATACACCTTCACTGTCACACAGTCCATCAGCTGCTTCACCTCCCTCTCAGGGTCTCAACAATAGGTCGGATCAGGAATTCTCAAAGCTTTGTAGCTGGTGTCAGACTCTCTTTGGGATAAAACCACTTCCCAACAAACTCTCTCACCTGGAGAGAGCTGCTCACGGGCCTGACTTTGACTCAGATTCAACAAGATGAGGACTACAACAAGACCTAGCAAGGAACAAACGACGACATCATGACACTCTCAGTCAAGGGAACTACGTGGACACAACAACCAACTGGGAAAATAGGCATGGACACCCAAAACAATAATAGTCAGACGTTAAGATACAACACGCCCAAGTGACTACCTAGGTGTGTCGGGTTCCACAAAAGAAATAGGATGACCCACATATTATGGGTTTTCAAAGATGTGTGAGGGTATGTCGAGGTCGACGAAGGAGGTCTCCCATTCAAATGAAGGATGGGATAATGGAAGAACGAACCCCCAACACGAGCTAACGCTTCAGCTTTAACAGTATGCGCCCAGGTCAAAACTTGTCTTCCTGGAGCTGCATGCGCTCCATTTGCATTCGTTCCCCTTTCCCAGGAACTTAGGATAAAAAAATGTATCTTATCCACTTTAGTCTTCAGGAATAAATATTAAAATATTATTCCTTTTGGAGGTAAGCCCCCTAGCTTAGACCCTAGCCCCAAATACTTATCCGCTTCCCTTGCCCAACCTTGTGGAATCTTAGTCCCCCATCACTCTTTCTTTGTGGTCGGTCTGCACATAGCGATGTTTAATCTTTATTACTATTCTGCTTAATTACATATACAAAAATAGGCTCCTGGCCTTTAACACTTAGGCTCTTCAGCCTAATAAACACATAATCCCACTGACTTATCAACACTCGGCTCACCAACCTACAAAACATATTTACAACTAGGGCTCGTCCTTGGAGATATTACAATCCCCTCCCCTTATTTTTGCACTATCCTCAGTGCAACTCTTTACACAACATCAAAAAGATTTCCAAAATCTTCAAAAAGATGTGGGTATTCTGCCCGCATAGCATCTTCATGCTCCCATGTCACATCCTTAGGACCGTACCAGGTTCACTGGACCTTTACAAGCCCTATGGCTCGATTCCGGAGCTTCTTTCTCTTCAGGTCCAATATGCGCACCAGATGCACCTGCAAAACGCCTTTTTGCTCCACCTAAATCACATTCCAATCAATCACATGATTAGGATAAGGTATATATTTCTTAAGAAATGAAATATGAAACACATTATGTATAGTCATGGATGCAGGCAATGCAAGCATATATGCAATTGGTCCAATCCTTTCTAGGATTTCAAATGGTCCACAAAATATGGCTGCCAACTTGGAATAGTTTCCCAGCTTTAGAGAACTTTTGTTGGATTTTACTTTCAAGAAAACATGATCACCCACTTTAAACTCTATGTGGGCTATGTTCTTATTAGCATAACTTTTCTACCTGTCTTCGACAACCTTCAAATTATGCTTAATTTTTAACATTTGTTCTTCCATTTCCTTGAGCAACTCCGGCCCAACTATTTCTCTATCAGCTGCATTATCCCAGCTTACGGGGGTGTTGCACTTTCTGCCATAAAGTACTTCAAATGGGCTCATCTTCGACAATGCTTGATACCCATTGTTGTAGGCAAATTCTACCAAGTGTAGGTAGTCTTCCCATTTAGATGGGTTGTCCATCACATACATCCTTAGAATGTATTCAATCACTTGGTTCACCCTCTCTGTCTGCCCATTAGACTCGGGATGATAAGCAGTGTTGAAGTTTAGATTCGTTCTGAACCCTTTGAATAACCCTTTCCAGAATTTTGAGGTGAATTTCAGGTCTTTGTCAAACACAATCGTCTTGGGGACACCGTGCAATCATGTTATTTCCCTCATAAAGATATAGGCAACATTAGTTGCCTTGTGAGTAGTCTTTAATGGAATAAAATGGGTAGCTTTCGCAAGCTTGTCTACCACCACCATGATTGAATCATGTTGCTTGCCGGTTCTGGGCAATCATGTGATGAAATCCATTGTCACTACCTCCCATTTCCACTCAGGGATTGGTAAAGGTTTCAACAACACTGTTGAGTGCCTGTGCTCAGCTTTAACTTTCTGACACTCCATACATCTGGCTATGTACTCTGCAATCTCTTTCTTCATACTTGGCCAAAAGTAATGGCTCTTAACTACTGCCACAATTTTCTAATATCCAGGGTGCCTAGCATAAGGCACATTATGCATTTCTTTCAGAATCATAAGTTTCAATTCCTGGACAATGGGTACATAAACTCTGTTTTTGTATAGGAGTGTTCCATTAGCTCCCAACTTATAATCTTCCACTTTCCATGGCATATCACCTTGTTGTAGCTTTGCTACCAACTCCATGTACTACAAATTTGCATTGGCAGCTTCCAAAATTTTGTTTTTATTATCAGTTTGGTACATGCTAATGGTTGTAGCATGTAGTTCATGCACTCTCTTGCTGAGTGCATCAACCACTTTGTTCTCTTTTCCTTTGATATGCTTGATATCAAAGTCATACTCACAAAGGAACTCCAACCACCTACTATGTCTAGCATTTAAGGTTGGATGATCGAACAGATACTTTAGACCATTATGGTCTGTCCTCAGTTTAAACTTCCTTCCCATGAGGTAATGCCTCCATTTCTTTAGCGCGTGAACAATATCTGCCAACTCCAAATCATGAGTTGCATAGTTCTTTTCATGCTCTTTCAATTTTCTGGACTCATAACATATCACAAATTCATTCTGGCTAAGGACTCCTCCCAGTCCTTCTTTTCATGTGTCTGTACACACTACAAAATCCTCATTTGGATCCACAATCCTCAGGATTGGAGCACTGGTTAACAGTTGCTTCAATTGCTGGAAGCTTCTCTCACATTCATTTGTCCACTAAAACTTCTTCTCCTTCCTTTGCAAGGAAGTGATAGGGTGAGCTATCCTTGAGAACCCTGCAATGAACCTTCTGTAATAGCCAACAAGACCCATAAAGGATCTGAATTCTGACACATTCTTCGGTGATGACCATTCTCTAATGGCCTCAATCTTCTTAGGATCTACTGCTATCCCATCCTCTGAAATGATATGCCCCAAGTAATGGATCTTATTTTGATAAAATGAGCACTTGCTCAAATTGGCATACAATTGGTGCTCTCTTAGCACCTGCAACACCATCCTCAGATGTTGTTCATGTTCTTCCTCCAACTTGGAATACACCAGGATGTCATCCAAAAAGACTATGGCAAACTTATCTAGATATTCCTTGAATACCCCATTCATTAAACACATGAATACAATGGGTGCATTTGACAACCCAAAAGGCACCACTGTGAATTCGTAATGATCATACCTTGTTCTGAAGGTGGTCTTACTGATGTCTTCATCCTTTATTCTTACCTGGTGATATCCTGACCTGAGATCTATTTTTGAAAATATCTTAGCATCCTTCAACTGGTCAAAGAGATCATCGATCCTTGGCAGAGGATACTTGTTCTTAATAGTCACTTTGTTTCATTATCTGAAATCGATACACAATCTTAAAGTCCCATCCTTCTTCTTCACGAACAGAACTAGGGCACTCCAAGGTGACACACTTGGGCATATATACCCCTTCTTTAGAAGCTCTTCAAGCTGCAGTTGCAGCTCTTTCAGCTCTAGTATACTCATTCTGTAAGGAGCTTTCGACACTGGAGCTGCTCCAGGCATCAAGTTTACAGAGAAGTCAATATCTCTCTTCGGGGGTAGTCCTGGTACCTCCTGGAACACATCCTCAAACTCCTTTAGTACCGCATGGTCTTCGATATTGGACAACTTATCCTTAGGTGATTCCTCCATGTGGGCTACAAATAATTGATATCCTTTACTGTAACACTTCTTTAGCTGCATTGTTGAGATTTCTCTGACAATAACTGCCCTTGGAATTCCTTGGATTGTTTTCCGAATTCCTTCCTCATCCAGGCAAGTGAATGCCTTTCTATGACATTCTAAGATGGCATGGTGTTGATCCAACCAATCCATCCCAATTAGACAGTCATAGGAACCTAAAGGCAGAATGTTCAATTCAGCCCTTGTGCTCAGTCCGTTCATGTCCATTGGATAGGACTTAACCAATTCCATAACCTTTCTCTTGGTTCATGTAGCCAGTTGCACTAACCAATATTTTCCATGTTTTATTTTCGACAAATGCAAACTTTCCACCACTCTAAGATCTACATAACTATGGCTAGCCCCTGAATCAATTAAAATAGTAAAGGGATGGTTATTGACCATACCTTCAACTTCAATCTTATGTGATTGATATTCTGCTTGCTTGTTGTCTAGGGATGCATAGATCTTGGGTATTCTACTGCCCATGTCCTCCACTGTTTCCACTTGCTGAACATTATGGACAACTCTCACTTTTCCATTTTTGTGGGGACAGTCTCTGTACTTATGGTTTCCCTGACAGCCCCAACACTGAATGGGCATCTACCTTAGCCTTTGTCCCCCTACGTTATTCGTTCTTGTCTCTCTAAACGATGACTATTTTTTAGGATTGTTTCTGAAAAAGGAAGGTTTGTTTCCCTTCTGCCTCTACTCTTTCTTGAACTTCTTCTGGTCATCCCAAGCCTTCAGAAAAGTGGGATTTTCTCTTTTCTGCTCATATAAGCATTTCGCTCTTCTTATCATTTCTTCCATAGTTTTTGGGTCATCATATTGGATCTTGTCACCTATGGAAGGTGGTAGTCCACTCAGATACCTTTGAATCTTGACAGACTCATCCTTGATGAACAAAACATACTTCAGTAATTCCAAAAACCTTCGCTCATATTCATCAATGGTCATGCCACCGAGCTTGAGTTCGAAGAACTCTTTCATCTTTCTGTCATAATATCTCTTAGTCAAGTATTTCTTCTCGAAATACTTCTTGAATTATTTCCAAGTAATATCTTTCTCTATAATGTGTTGCACCTACACAAGTTGATCCCACCACATGGATTCCTTTCCTATCAATTGATACATTGCAATTCTTCCTTCTACGTGAGAGGAATAATTCTGTAGTTGGAAATATTTCCTCATGCCAAGTAACCATGTTTCAACATCTTCCTCCTTCTTGTGCTCTCCATCAAAGATAGGATGTTTGATCTTGTTCATTTCACCCTTCAGT
The DNA here is from genome assembly GCA_010110895.2 of Picea sitchensis. Classification (NCBI taxonomy): domain Eukaryota; kingdom Viridiplantae; phylum Streptophyta; class Pinopsida; order Pinales; family Pinaceae; genus Picea; species Picea sitchensis. Next base: position 150,547 of record SNQJ01S0000622.1, read on the forward strand.
TCATCCACTCCAGATATCCTATGATTTCTGGTAGGAGATGGGCTTGAACTATTGTGTGATCTCCTCTTGGAGTGACCTTAGGAGTGGTGATGTTGTCTACTAACACCCCTTGATTTACTAGAGTCACTCTCCTTATCCAATTTCCTTTTTATCCTTTCTAGGCTTCACATCAAATTTAGGTTGAATTCTCCTTGTTGATCCCTGGCTTTCATGAGCTTTCTGTTATCTTCTCGGTGAGTCTGGGCATCTTTCTACAATCATTCAATTATTTTCATCATGTGACCTTCCTTATCTATCTTTTCTCCATGCCCATTGGAGTTTCTCCATGTCCATTGGAGTTTGATCCTTCAACTCCCAGATGAACATCCATTCCTCTTGCTTCGTTCTCTGAACTGGAAGCATTCCATGCCTCCTCCATTTCTCTACACTCAGTGGCAAATCTCTAAGGTCTTGACACTTGTTTGAACTCTACAAACACCATGTGCAGTCAACTGAATTTTGTCAAATCATCAATTCTTAACAAATCCTGCATCATTCATAAACCACTTTGATTCAAGAAAACATTGCATTTTTTATTTTCTGTGATTCTCGTTCAATCAAGAATCCCTGCAGATCTTTTCTTTCCAAGTCCTTCTCTGTTCTATCAACCAATTTTGGGCACTGGTCCCCTTTCTCTTATCCCCCATCCCATGCGACCATGAGCTATGACCAAGCGCTAGATCGATGGCGCTTACTCGGGCCTTCGAATTTCGGAAATTTCCAAAGCACAACACAACAATTTCTTAGAGTTCCAAGTTATCGAACTCACGAAGTAGGGCGGATCATCCGTCCACGTCTACTTAACATCCGACGGAGGACACACACTATGGGACCTCAGGTGTCCAAGTTCCGGGACTTTGGGATTCAGAGCTTCGGGACTTCGGATATTCGAAGCTTCGGGACTTTAGGTTCCATAAGTTTTCATGCCTGCTTCCTTCCAATCTCGCGACTTCCAAACTTATGACTTCTCTATCTTCCAGGCCCACATAGTAAAACTGTCCTCAACTAAGACAATGGCACGTGGTACACCTAGGAAGGTCCACGTCAGCCCAGGCGATGTCATCTGGCCCCACCACGTTTACCCTTTCACTTCGAAACTTCGGGCTTCAGAAGTTTGTGCATCAACACATTCCCCTTCTCCTGATTTCCACAGCTCTGGACTCTCCCTGGATAATTGAAGGTTCTTATCTCTCCCACAACCAATGGTCGAGATCCACTTCACAATTCCTTGCTTCAGAAGTGTTCACCTCTCCTTACTTCCAATCTTTCGATTTTGCAAATTTCGAAGGGTTCTCGCGACTAACTCGTGCACGATTTCTCAAGATCTAACGGTCAATCTCTCCCCTCAGATCTATGGTGTAGATATCTTTTGGGACCTTGGAGCTTCAGACTTCGGAAGTTTGTGCCTCAGCGCACCCCGATTCTCTCGATTTCTGAACTCCGAACATACGATCTACTGTGAGATCTAATGGCGAGACTTCTTCCCAAATCTACGGTGTAGATCTCGCCTTGGACTTTGGAGTTTCAAGGCCTCAGCCTTTCTCCTCGTTTTCATCTCGCTTCACTGAAATCGTGAAGTCTGAAGGATTCCAGGTTAACACTTCTGTGCTTTATCCAGATCTGACAGTTGTGAAGGCTTCCCTTTCTCCCGAATAGATCCTACGACCAACATTACTCTGCGGCCCCAATACCACGTCTGTCGTGGTTTTACAATACCACTACCCCTCCTGAGCAGCGTAACGTTGTTGAAGCAGCCTCTTGGCACTTAGGAATGTTTTGAGGTTCAAAATTAGTTCCTCCAAACACAATTTCCACTCGAATTCTTAGGTCCAAAGACCACTTATCCGACCCATCTAGGCTCAACGTTGAAACCTTGGCTCTGATACCAGCTTGTAACATCCCCAGCCACCAAAAGGTCGGGAAATGTCACTACTCAGACACTTTACTTAGCTCTGATACCAATTTGTAACATCCCCAGCCACCAACAGGTCAGGCAATGCTACCACACAGAAATACATACATACATGGATATATCTAAAATTGAAATAAAACATATAACACAGAGTTACGGCTACCACACAGATTCAAATGTAATAGACAGTAATTCATATACGCAACGGAATACATGATAAAATTCAAGTATCACAAACATGCATAACATATAAATTAAGCACAGTAACGATACTTATCTTTTCCACTGGAGTAACACCACCAACTACATGCAGACCTTCCACGAACCTCCCAGCCTTAGACCATGCTACTCATCACACTCAACAGTGAGTCACCCCCGAGCTGGGACTAAGCTCCACCCAGGGAAAGGGAATTCTACACTAGGATGAGGTTACAGGAAAACTGCACAGTGCAACTAGAAGGATTCTCTCCAAGAGCCTTCTTACGCCCACTACTCATAGACTATCATTCCCTACATGATTGTTCCACCCGGGAGTATACACCTTCACTGTCACACAGTCCATCGGCTACTTCACCTCCCTCTTAGGGTCTCGACAACAGGCTGGATCAAGAATTCTCAGAGCTTCGTAGCTGGTGCCAGACTCTCTCTAGGAGAAAACCACTTCTCAGCAAATTCTCTCACTTGGAGAGAGTTGCTCACAGGCCTGCCAACCTGCTTCTTCAACCAAACTTTGACTCAGATTCAACAAGATGAGGACTACAATAAGACTCAACAAGGAACAAACGACGAAAACATACCATTCTCAGTCAAGGGAACTGCGTGGCCACAATAACCAACTGGGAAAATGGGTATGGACACCCAAAATGGTAACAGTCAGATGCTAAGATACAACACGCCCAGGCGACTACCTAGGTGTGTCAGGTTCCACAAAAGACACATGACGACCCACAGATTACGGGTTTTCAGAGATGCGTGAGGGTATGCCAAGGTTGACGACAGAGGTATTCCGTTCAGATGGAGGATGGGAGAATGGAAGAATGAACCCCCAACACGAGCTGATGCTTAAGCTTTAACTGCATGTGCCCAGGTCGACACTTGTCTTCCTGGAGCTGCATGCGCTCCATTTGCATTCGTTCCCCTTTCCCATGAACTTAGGATAAAAAAATGTATCATATCCACCTTAGCCTTTAGGAATAAATATTAAAATATTATTCCTTTTGGAGGTAAGCCCCCTAGCTTAGCCCCTAGGCACAAATACTTATCCCCTTCCCTTGCCCAACCTTTTGGAATCTTAGTTCCCCATCACTCTTTCTTCGTGGTTGGTCTACACGCAACGATTTTAATCTTTATTACTGTTTTGCATAATTACATATACAAAAACAGGCTCCCGACCTTTAACACTTAGGCTCTCCGGCCTAATAAACACATAAGCCCACTGTTTTATCAACACTTGGCTCACCAGCCTACAAAACATATTTACAATTCATAAATGCAACAGGGGCTCGTCGTTGGGGATATTACAATTACCAAGATCAGAAACTAAGTATGTTGTAGAAGATCCCCTATATTCGAGAAGTGTGAAAGGTTATTAATGTTCCAATGAAATGTTATGGGAGAAAAGCGAGGAAAGGCCCGAGACTATTTTGAACAAGAAGGTCGTGGTCCTGATAAACTATTGAAGGTTTACCCCATGGTGAATGTGGTGAAGGAAAAACAAAAGATTCAGATTGCTTGGAAGCCACCGTAGAGGATTTGACTTCCTTTCCTGCCGCCTTTATATTGATATATATATTTATTTATGTGTGTTGTTAGTGTGAGTTAATAGTTTTGTGAGTTCTAGAGATTGTGAATTGAATGAATGTGCATTGAATATTGTACGATATCTTGGAATTTGAAGCATATTGAGTCTAGCCAACTCGATGTGTAAGAGCAAAGATTGTTATAATTGACTACTCTAACAAGTTGCAGGTGCAGAACGAAGATCCAAGATGATGGATTTAGATCTTGTGTGTGGTGTGCTTAAATTTTTTATAGGTTTACGTGTTTATGTAAAAGAAAGTAGGAACTCTTGTATCTTGATATAAGCTGGCAACCCCGGTTTCAAGAATAATTGTTCTTATGATTGGAAGTCACCTTGTATAATTGATTTTTGAAGACATTTTGTACCTAGATTGCCTTTCTACAAACCGGCGGATAGCCGAAAGTGAAATATTTGACAGATGGAGGTGTGTCCATAGGATGATTCATTACTTGAAAACTTTTCTCATGGAAGCCTTGGTGAGCGGAGTTTGTCAATATTGTCTATTGTGCAACTGCAAGAATGATGATATGAAACATTTATACTTTAAATGAGTTGAAAGGAAATCTCGAAGAAGAGGAAGAGAAAGAGTGCAATGTAGAGGCATTAGAGTGGGTGTATGCGTTGATGAGGATCATGCCAGACGAAGTGTTGTAACCTTTTATGTTATGTAATTTGTGAAGTTTTGTAATGTAGGCATTAATGGGGGGTGTTAGAGATAATGCTTAATTAATTGCACTACTAAAGTTTAGGGATTGGATTGGGTTTGTTGGAGGATGTTGAGAGATTCTCTCAACCTCTCCCTCCAAGAGTGAAATTAGTTGGATCTGAGTCCAACTTTATATATGTGTATTGTATTGTGTTCATGGTGAGATAATAAAAGAATATTTTATGTATGTGCTTAATATTTCCAATTATAATTCTTTGTTTCTAATTTCTATTACATGTTAGAAGGTACTTAGAAAGGTAAAAATAGAGCCACCAATTCAAACACTATATTTCCTCTCACGTGAAGCAACAACCTTGAATTTCAAGGAGGTGGGGGCAAGGGTAGTTACTTTCTTGTGCACATGACTTTGTCGAAACCATTTTCACAGTCCACTTATGAAATTTCATCTCCATATGTCATGAGATATTCTATGTGATTAAAACTTTGTTATAATAAACAAAGTTATAAAAAAAATGTTTATATATATATATAAATAACAACAATCAAATTCAAAGTCCAAATACTTATTACCATTATAACAATACTTATTACCATTATAACAAGAAAGAATTCTAATTATAACAACAATCAAATTCAAAGTCCAAATGCTTATTACCATTATAACAACAATCAAATTCAAAGTCCAAATACTTATTACCATTATAACAAGAAGGAATGGCCTCAAATTTATCACCATTATAATGATTATATCTTGATAGCAAATTCTTATTACTATCATTTTTTTTTTTTTTACATTATTATATTATATATATCATATGATACTTAAATCTTATGACACTCTTAGAATACTTAAACAAATATTTAATTTATTATAAATTGATATTGTATTCTCTATTATTTACTATTCTACTAACTTTATGACTATTGTCTATAATAGTTGCTTAATTATTAGGTTCAATATATGTAATCAATTTGTTGGAAATTACATCACATCGTTATACAAGAAAACAAATATTTCATCAAGAATTTATGGTAAACTTTGGTGGAATCTCCATTTAAATGATCAAATAAATCAATATTTAAATAAAATAAAAATGTTATTAGATAAATATATTAAATAATATTATATTAAAAAAATTAAAATTGATTCAATTTTAAAAAAAAATCTAACAATAATAAAAATAAAATCATTTAATTAAAAAAACAATTACACTCACCTTAACATATTATATATATATATACTACATATTTATATATACATATGACAACATCTAAAATATTAATTATTTTGCATTAAATGATAATAATAAAAAAATTATACCTTACTATTAATATTAATAAATCTTAATTTAAAATAAATTTAAACTAATTAACTTAATCTTCAACACATTATTATGTTACCATTACATCTTTTCCATGAAAAATATCTTCTTTAAATCTTTGAAGTACCAATACTTAATAGAGCTTGGTCGTCTTTGTTCAACCAACTACAAAAGTAACGGTCACCACGAATTTACTTATAGTTATCCATTTACTTTTTAGTTAGACATTTATGGCATTGTGGAAACCCAATATTAATTGTAAGGAATCCTACCAATACGTGTAAAACTGTGTTTTATTTAAACTTTGTTTTTTTTAAATAAATAAATTATTATTCCCCTTCAAAAGGATTTTGCAACAGTGGTCTATTGTTGAGGGTTTTAATAAATTTTGTAATGATTTTTTTAGTATTTACTTGTAAGATTGACTTGGCCTTTTATCTGTTTGAGTCACACTTTTTTTTATATATATATATATATATATATTGTTGGGCATTGTTTAAACATTAGACTTATAGTAAGTGCGACTTGCTTGATCCGAGATTCTCTCCGAGGTAGAGTTACCGTGATGGCTGCAAATGATTTTGCTATATTCATGTGGGTTAGAATCCATAGCATGACCCCATCTTTTATGGGACATATACATTGCAATCTATTACTTTCCTCCTATTTTCTTAGATGCGAGGAATACAAGTCAACTCAACATCCTCCCTAATGAATAAAGATTATAAAGATTAATTGAAAGATGGTTTTTATACTTGAACATATATAATTTGTATTATTAATATAGATAGATAACTTGTTGTATTTCTGATTAAATAGATTTTGATGAAATTACCATTTTTTATTGTTTAAATTGCATTTTTGAATACATAAATAGATTTAGCATTGTAAAAAATTCTTGAGATATTAGAATTATACAGATTCAATCACTCAAATATAAAGTTCCAATAATTTTTGGTTGTATTAAAATTGATTGAATAATACACATGTAAAAATAAAAAATATGAATATCTACATAAATTTCTAACGAAACTATTTTTCAAAATATTATAAATTATTATAAAAAAAAAACTTTTTTTTTTCAACAAGAAAAAAATACGCTTTATATTCAAAAGGATATAAAAGTATACAAGTCTGTTATAACAGGTCTAACAACGAGGAAATACAAGCATTTTGCCGAAGAATCAAACATTCTACACAAAACAAAAAGGAGTACTAGTCTCATCATGTCCAGAATCAATCCCATGGATGAGCTGCTCGCATGTCCAGTCTTTCAAAGATTGATCCTCGAGGTGGGTCCCTCGTTACCTTCTTCCCATCTTGTAAAGAGAATGTGTCCCGAAGGCAAAGTTAGTGCTTTTTTTGAAAGAATATCAGCCTCCATGTTTTCCCCTCTGTAAATGTGGGAGAAAGTAATATGATTGAGCAACTGGGTCGCTTCTCGAGTTCTCTCCTTCCAGCTCATCAGGTCCGCAACATGGAAGTCAGCACGTCCATTCAGCCAATCAATAGTAATTTTGGAGTCACCAAGAAGTAAAAGCTCACTAATATGTAATCGACTTGCCAGAATACAAGACGCCCATGCTCCCATGAGTTCAGCTTTCATATTGGATCCTTGCCCGTAGTTTAGAGTTCACCGATAACATGTCTGAGAGTTTATGATTATCTTTCCACCAGCTCCGCAGTATAATCCATCATGTTGTGCCGCTCCATCGAACCAGGCCACCACTCTATCAAGTGGAACTGTAAAGACGGGTCTGCTAGGTGTTGAAATTGGTGTCTGATTTCTATCGACTGTTATCTCAGCGAAAATGGAGCAGGCCACTCTGTGAACTGAAGGTGGTTTATCCTCAAACAAGGCTACGTTCCTGTTCTTCCATAAAAGCCAGCAAAGGAGGATCGGTATCTTTACCTGGTTGGATGAGGCCCGTGACCAGTTCTGAAAGCAATTTGATGGACTGGTACCCGTCCAAGTGGTTGAGGGCGTAAGTGCAGGGGAAATGAGATTCCAAACGGATCTGGAAAAAGAGCAGTCTATGAATAGATGTGCGCTCGTCTCTCCACTTGAATTGCAAAGACAACATCGACTAGGTCCCTCCCAACCCCGAGTTTGGAGATTCGGCCACAGTAGAAGCTTGTTTTGTATTAAAAGCTAGGCAAAAAGTTTCAACTTGAGCGAAACATTGCACCTCCAGATCGCTCCATGCCCTCGCTCAGTATTTATAGTCCAGCATTTGGCTGCCAGAGCGCTGTAGGCATTATTGGCGGTAAGAGCTCCAGACCTGTTCCCACCTGTCCACAAGAGCGAGTCAGGTTTGTTCAGTAAGCGAACACCCGATTCCACAAGCCTGCGAGTAAAGCCATCCCATTCGACTGCTAGAGCTGCGTCCAAATCAAGTTCATCACTCCTGAGCCAACAGTCACTTAAATGACCCCCGCTTTGTACCGATTTTAATTGAAAAAGAAAGAAAATGTTTTTTCTATGAAGATGTTCCAGTAGATTTGTTGAGAGCAAGGCGAGCTTGCCTAATCCCAGCATGACGTCCCTGCCTAAAAAGAAAACTTGTAATAATTAGAAACTAAAATTTAATGTCTTCATAATACAACAATAAAGGATGGATAAAGAGAATGTGTGATTATTGAACTTAATTTTGTAGGTGAAGTTTTTAAATTCTCACTAAGTTTTTGGACCATCTTTCACGTGGATGATGGATTGAAACAATCATATTCATTCATTAAATAGAGTATTGAATGTTCTATTAATCATATCAACTAAAATAGTAAAATATGCATATTAATGTGAAAATTAAAAAAATAAATAATTATTAAATCTAAAAGTGTATAGATCGTGTAATTCTTATGTTGTTGAGCTATTAACTTGGCTATTGCCCTTCTCCACCCTCTATCATACTAAATCAGACAATAAAGTATGCGTATCAATGTAAAAATTTAGAAAATAGATAGTGTATAAGAACAAAAGTGTATAGATCGTGCAACCATACCGTGATCTTGGCTATCGTCTTTCTCCACTTTACATAATACCTATGTGTGAATATAACAAAGTCTTTTACAAAATCTGGCTTTTGGAATATAACTTTTAGTTCTTTTTTACAATATAAAAAATACTAAGAGATATAAATATTGTTCACAAAATAGTTCCTTCGGCATACTGTAAATTTTAGGTTCAAGCACACTAGTATATTTCTTCTTTTTTTACTTGTCAAGTTAAAAAAGAATAAAATAACAATTTCTTCATCCTTGCAACAATGCTATATTAACTGATGGGTAATCTTTCAGAATTCTCTGTTTGTACTTTTGTACCCACTGCATAGTATAATCCATCATCATCCAGTAACAATGCTTGTTTTGAGGGTAATTTTAGTCATTCAAGGTTGTAGAGAAACCACCTGTAGATTGTTTTCATTAGAAAACCAGTCAATAATAATCTTTGAGCCACCTACCAGTTGTAACATTTTTACCTTTTTATAACATGCAAAAAATAAGATACACCACATGGCTAGGAGTTCACCCCTGGTGTTAGTTCCACTACCACAATTCATCTTAAGTCTAAAGGTACCCAATTCTGGACATTTTAAAATAGCTCCAGCCCCACATTTAGCACTCTTGTCTTGTGATGCTCCGTCAAAGAACCCCACTGCCAGATCCCAGTCAAGTATAGGAGGCCTATCAATCCTACTAAGTTGAGCAGGTTGTGATTTTTTGTTTTCTCCCAAGTCCTGTAGTATACTGTTGCATACCCTGACCAGTGTAGGAGGATGATCTTAAAAAAAAACCAAGTTCTTGTGCTTCCAAATCTCCCAGCATATATAACAAGGGATTTCTATCCAATATTCCAACTTCCTTATCCATTTTTGATAACACTCAACAATCTGTCCTCCTTCCCAAGTACTATTTATTTTTAAGTCCTTCAAAATTGAAAATCAAATGGTTTTGGTGAATCTGCACTCAACAAAAAGGGGATTCAAAGTTTCCTCATTGTTCCCACAAATAACACATCTACTATGCCCAATTATACCTCTTTTGGCCAAATTTTCCCAAGTAAATTTTTTTTGTTCAAGCATTAACCAAACAAAAAGTTTAACTTCGAGAGGTAACTGCCACTTCCAGAGTTCAGTGTACCAGAATGATGGACCTTCCTCCAACTCCTCCATCAATTGTACTTCATAAGCTTGTTTGACATTTACTTGTCCTCCTTTAGTATCCCACGACCACAATAATGTTTCTTTTTTCAGTATTTAATTCAAATCTAGATCCAACTAAACCCTTAACATATTTATTCCATTCGTCTTTTTTTCCTCCTTCTAGTACTAATGTCTCTGCCTTTTTCCAACTTATGTGACTTGTATCCTCGAAATCTATTGTCCCTGCTTGTGCAAGGAATTCTATACTTGTGCCTTCAGTAAATATAAGAGATTTATTGAAAGTTTATAATATGAATGGGACCCAAACATTGGATCAACTCCAATTCTGATGCCCCTCCCATTTCCAGGCTTCCAGACCAACCAATCAATTATAATAGTTATTTATGATGTAAATTCTCTCCAACTATTTGAAATACTAGTCCAATTTTTCCAACCTTCCCTGAACCACTCATCAACAGTTTTCTTCTTTAGGCATTTTTTTATGTATCACTTCATGCCATAGACCAGGCACCATAAGGCACCTCCATAGACTTTTGGCCGCCAGAGCTTTTCCAAAAGACAAGATATTTTTAATACCCCACCCTCCTGAATTTTTTAGTTTTGCAATCTTTTTCCAGCTTACCAAATGCATCCCTTATTTTACTTTTTTTTCCAGTCCACAGGAAGCTAAACATCCTCCTTCTAATTTTGTTTAGTAGACTTTTTGGTATCTTAGCCAAAGAAAGCCAGTACACAGGTATGCTTTCTAGTACAACTTTTACAAATGTGACCCTTCCCCCTAAAGTTAGCCACCTATGACTCTAGTTCGATATTCTTTTTTTTTAATTTTTTCTCAAGCCAGTTCCAGTCTGCACTTGTATAGCAGTTTGGTTTAATGAAGAATCCAAGGTACTTAAATCCAACATCTAAAGGTTTTACTTCAAAGGGCATAATCTCCTTCAAAATTGTAAGCTCCTCAACTAACCATCCTGCTTCTAGGAATAAAAACTTTTGTGGATTGAAGGACATTCCTGTCGCTTTGCAGAATAGATCAAGTACCTCCTTATAAGCTTCCCATTCTGTGATGATTCCATTCCCAAATAAAATTACATCATTCACAAACAACAAGTGTGTAATTCTTATCCCTTTTGCCACTAAAACTCCTTTTATTTTCTTTTCCATAACCTACTCATGTATGTATCTACTCAACCCTTCTACAACAAGTAGAAAGAGTAAAGGAGATAACATGCACCCTTGCCTCAAGCCCCTTGTACTTTTAAATAAACTGGAGGGGCTACCATTTATCAAAACAACAAAATTTTCCATAGAAACACACCCCATAATCCAATCTATAGCTTCTAAACTCATGCCCACCTATAATAATACTAACCTTAGAAAACCCCAATCCACTCTGTCATAATCCTTTATCAAGTCTAGTTTAAGGACCAATGATTTGATATTTTTTACCTTGATACTATGTAAGGCTTCTTGTACTACTCCAATGGCATCTGTAATTTGTCTACCCTCCAGAAAGCCGAATTGTTCCTTTGAAATACCAATTGACATAGAGGTTTTTATTCTAGTTGCAATAATTTTTGTGATGATATTGTACGCCAAATTGCAGAGTGCAATTGGCCTATATCCTCCAAAGGATTCTGGCTTATCACTCTTAGGAATAAGTTCAAGAAAGGTACCATTCAATGCTCTAGTAACCCTACCTTTCCGCCTAGATTCTTCAACCATCTCCCGAATTTCATTACCCAATAGATCAAAGTAGGCCAGGAAAAATTCTATAGTCCAACCATCTGGTCCAGGACTTTTTGAAGCATTGAAACCTTTGAGAGTTGTCATAATTTCAGATAAAGTAACTGGCTCAACCAATCTAAGGCCTTCCTCCTCGAAGAAGATACTTGGATAATTCCTAATAACTGCCAGTTGATTGGATATAGTGAGATTAGCATGAGCCTGGAAGATATGATGAAAATATCCAACTGCTTCCTTTTGTAGTCCTTGATTACTTGTGATAACTGATCCATCTTCCTTAGTAATATCCCAGATAGCATTGGTTTGTTTTCTAGAATTTGCATAAGCATGAAAAAACTTAGTATTCCTGTCTCCTGAAGAAAGCCATTTTATCCTACTTTTTTGTCTCCAAGTTTCCTCCTCCTAGATTAGGAGGACCAATTTCCTCTTTTCTTTTTCTAGTACCAATAATTTTTTGCCCTCATTCTCAAAGCCCCCGGGAAATTCAATGTATAGTATGTCCAATTCAATTTCTAACTTCACCAATTCTTCCTTTGCTAATATTTTTTTTCTTTCTTTCCCAGCTAATGACCAAAGACTTAAGTATTTTAAGTCTTTTAACCAATGAATCCATAGGATTTAAAGTCTCTGTTCCCAACAATCCATTCCAATTTTGATCCAGATTTTATGAGTAGAACGAAATGAATACAGATTATTAAAATATGCTTAACACAAAATAACAGAGATACAGTAAAATTGGTTTTCTATTCAATAAGGAAATAAACTAAAACTGTAAAATGCAGCGGAAAACAAGCTTGTTGGAATGGTGGCAGCTTATCTCTAAGAAGAGATGTGATGGTTGCGCTCATTCACAAGAAGATGATTACAATGAGGCTCTGAAGGCCTTTCTTACAATAAATAGGAATGTCAAAAACCCTATACATCCAAAAACCTAACGAGATGAAGCGCTAAAAGTCATGTGGGCCCCGTTTGGGTAAGTTAGTGCATCAACTTCCCGGGGTCGTAAGTTTTGCATACGATCTCCGTTTTAGGCGCACGATAACCTGTTGGAAAGGTCTATCCGAGGAATACACATTTTCTCGTAAGTTTTTCACACAATCTCCGTTTTAGGCGCACAATATCCCATTGGAAAGGTCTATGTCGAGCCCTAAAAACGTTGTTTAGGGCCTCAAAACGGCCCCACAAGTCACGAACCCGAAAACTAGGAAAACAAAACTGTCAGACTCGAAAACTGCCAAACTCGAAAACTGCCAAAATGAACCAGTTGGAATAGATGGGAGGCCACCGACATCCATCTGGATCAAATTTGATCTCACTAAGTTAACAAAATCTAGTTCCTCCAACCAAACATAATTGAATTTAAAAGTATAACACAACTTTTCCTTTTCTTGTTTAAAATGAAGTATCATTGGCATATGATCAGAAATATTTATATTGCTCACCCAAGATCTGTATCTGAGACCTGAGAGTGCTAGATCCTCATTTATCAGAAAATGATCCAATCTCTTAGTGATGAATTCCTGTCCACCTCTACCATTTCTCCAAGTGGGTAGTAGTTTTATAGGCTCGACATCCACCAACCCTTCAACTTGTATCAAATGGATAAAATATTGTTGTAAGGGATCAAATCTAGCATGGGGTCCCCACACTTCTCTGTTTGAAGTGGTAAATTTTAGGTTGCCTCCCAGAATAAGGTTGTGATCTTTGAGCAACCCATCCGTTTTAATTTCCTCCCAAAACTCCACTATGTCACAATACGATCCATAACAATTTACCAACTTTAGCCTTTTATTTAAGTCTTTAACTAAACCATCCAAGAGTATCCCTGCAGGGGTCAAAAAAGCAGAGAAGTCAACTCTTCTCGGATTCCAAGCAATTAGAAACCCGCCTGATAGTCCTAAGGAATCCACCCCACATAAGTACCAATTAGGAAGTAGTTTGACAAAAAATTCTCTCGCTTTTGCTTCACTGGCCATTGTTTCCTGGATAAGTAGAACGTCTAGGAGGTTGAATGCAATCTTATCGTTTGCATGACCATTCTCCATACTCTCAAAGAAAATTTGGTAATGGCTCAAACCTGCATGATGCAACATGAAGATTAGGCTCATTCTGAATGTTAATTTGCTAAAGGGGATCATGTGTTTATCCATCTCCAAACGTACAAACATACTTCACTCAAATCCCAATAGTGTCAGAAAATTGCACTAAAATTTTATTTTCCTTATACTATTCTCAAATGCATGGGGCCAGTGCCCTATTAGTTATGTTTGCCCAGTCACTCCAATCTACACCTTTTTTTTCATGTCTGATTCCTGAAGAAAATGATTGGTACCAAATGCCACACCCAGACCAGCCTACCAAAGTTGGATGAAGAATGTTCTATTTGGTTGTAGCCACAAGTCGTTTTGGACCAGCAAGAGTGTCGCCTCCATCAACGCACCATCAAGTAAGTTTTGGTTCATTGGAAGGATACTCCACCAGAATATGCCACTTGGGAACTTAATACCATTCTCCAACAGTTTCCTCATCTTTTTTATTTATTTATTAATTAATTAATTTATTTATTTATTTATTTTATTTTTTATTTTATGTCTGGAGGAATCAACAACTAGTTGGGCACGTGCTCGCGTTACACATGGTCGTGTTATCCAACCGCTACCACTATAACCTCTAGGTGTTCCCACGATGCCCCTTACGCGACACACAAGGTAAGTCGGGGTAGTTGAACTCGAAACCTCATGGAACTTCATTTTCACGGCACTTGCCAATTGAGCTGCCCCCCCGGGGACAACAGTTTCCTCATCTTAAGCCTTGAGGACAAGGCTCTTTTTCAAGGGGGAGGGCATGTTAGGGACCTAACCACTCATGTAGATAGAATAATGTATTTTCCATGTAATAAAGGCCGACATTAGTTAATAATTCCTAAATAAATTTTCCATGTAATAAGGCCAACATTAGTTAGTAAGGCCTATTTAATAATTGTGAACAAGTCAATGTAAGAAGACCTAATCGCAGCTTCTGCTTCTAGAAATAACTTCCTCTAGAATGTTCTTTAGAAGATAGAATTAGTAGAAATAAGTGTAGGAGGCATGAGAAAGATTGTCTTGAGAATTATTGTAATAGATATCTGCTCTGCTAAAGTTTCCCCCCTTTAAGAAGCAAGTGAAGATTGTTTTCTTTGAGTAAAGGTATTATTTCTAGTGTTTCTCTTCTCAATATTTTGTTGTTCCATTGATATCTGCTCAATATTCTTGTTTCTTCATATTATATCACATATGGTACTTTACATTATGAAACATATTTACACTTTTAAGTATCTCTTCCTAAGCCTTCACAATCCTTTCATTATATGCCCTATAGCTCTGCACTTCTCTATGCATACTTCTCATAGTTACAGGCTCATGCCTGTCTCTCCTCCCATTAGACTCTGTCTCAACATTTCCCATTCTGACATGTAGACCTCTAGTTTCTTCCTCATGGTTGTAATATCCCTGGACATATTCCATAACTCTAGTCCTCATATAAGAACCAAAATTATTTTCCCATACCTCTAATTATGCAAGAAATGTGCATGTAATAGTTATTTTTAGAACATGCATACTACAAAACATTTCATTAAATATAATATGGGTTATTTTTCATTCAAATTTATGAATAACACAATGCACTAAGTCAAAATATGATTCCTTAGACACATTCTTCTTTGAAACAACTCTCCAACGGATGTAGTCATGCCTCAATCTAATTTCTGAGCGAAAAGTTACAACATTCATATGTTGCAATTTCCACTCACTTACTGCTGGAGAATTACTTTATTACTTTCTGATGAAATTTTAACACCCAATTCAAAATTCAAGGTGGACACATGTCTTCTCCTCTTCAAGACATGTGTCCAATAAGCTTAGAGTTGAAAGTTATGGTCAGGATAAGTTTAGACTATTTTTCCCATTTTATCCCTATATGCTACATGTGTCTTCTTTCTCTTCTTGCACATTTTTTGGGTACCCATATCCCCAATTTGGCTCGATGGATATCTTCTATGGAGCATAAATTTTCCTTAGACTACTCCTGTGCCCCAAACGGATTTATGAGAAAGGAGTTATGCCCTCTGGAAGTAAATTGGTGATGAAATTTTACCCTTAACTGTTTTAGCTGCAACTTTCTCATACAAGCTCTATTTTTTTCCTGGAGTAGCTCCTTAGATAGATCTCTCTGATTTATTTTATTTAAGCTGGAAATACAAAGTTATCGTGGATTTTTATTGCCTAAAAAAATTCTTTAGGGCCTCAAAATCGCCCTGCAAGTTTATGACCTTCAAAATTTATAAAATTTCATAGAAAACTGTCTGTTTTACTATTATAACAACCTATAAATCTGATTTGTCGATCTCAAATCGGGTGAAATCTAAGTCGTTTATATACTAATACTTTCCAAACTCCGTGGATCAATTTCCACCATCGATTGACAACTTAAAACAATTTGGATCGTTGATTTGCTGACACTACATCGACGATCGAAGATTTCTTTTTGTAAACCAAACTTTCTCATCGATCTCCACAATGCTCGATCATCGACCATCGACCATCAGTCATTTCTCTTGGAAAACCAAGATTTCCCAAAAATCTCATTGAACCCTGAACATCGTAAATTGACCATCAGATAATTTCCTTGACAACCACTTGCCCACAAATCTCGTCGAACCCTAACCATCGATGATCAACTGTCTCTTTGCTTATGTGGAAACTATGTTGACATGGCATGATACATAGATGATGGCATGGCATGACACATCATCCTGAAGCATCAACTTGGCTGATGTGGTATGACATGTTAGCCTCCTCTTTCCTTTCATTGATGATCGTCCACTTCTCTTGGAAGAATTGAACATAGCACTAATTCTGTCGGTCCCCGATCATTGGCCATAGATGATCGAAAATTTCCTTTTGATGCATGAACTTTTTCGCCAAAATATATTGATCCCTGATCATCGACCATCAATGATTGGATATTCATATGGCCAAACTATCTCTTTGTTAAACTCGTTGATCCAACCATCAACCCTCAACGAATTTTGTTGGAGAACTTCAACACTTAAATTTTTTTGACCAAATCCTAGATGAATCTGGGCCATTGATCTCCCACTCAAAATGATATTGTCCATTGATTGTGCTCCAACCTCCCAATGACCAAAAATGAATCCATACCGTCGACCTGTCTCATTTTCCCAACTGTCGAAAATGAATCTCGAACATTGATTTGCTCGACTTTGTCAAACTGTGGAAACCTTATAAGTTTTTAAATATATCACAATCAATCTGGTTCGTTGATCTTGAGATCAAAAACTATCTCGACCATCTATTCATCAAACTCTCTCAAATTCTACAACAACCATCAAATAATGAAATTCGACCCACCAAGATGAATTTTAACTCTGTAAATTTGCAAGTTTACTCCATTAAACCTCTCTTTGAAGGTTATGAGGTAAATTTGACCTGAATTTGCTCACGAATTTGGGGATTTTGCTATGATTTTTCATTGTTTTCCCCCAAATTTGCATAGACCGAAATTTGTAACAATGAATTTTCCCAATTTGCACTCGTCCTGGACCATACAAGCCTGGTGTTTGAACCAGAGGCTTGGATGCCATAATGTAACGTTCCCCAACCCAACTGAGGACTATTACATGTCGAATACTCATAAAAATTAAAATTTTCCGCTAACTAATTTTTTGTAGCTTATCAGCTATGAATTACATACAAATTTAACTATTATATGATACCATTTAGTGAATGCATCTACAAAATTTTAAACAAGCATGAATGCATCTAATAAATCACATAGCATCATGAAAAATTGTTCTCATACATAGAGTAAAAGAAAGACAATTAAACACATAAAATAACTTAGAAAGCAGATAAAACATTTGTCTTTTAACTTAGTTGTGTAACTAGCTACTTGGGATTGATGTGTTGGATCACTGAGAAGGGGGGTAAATCAGTAATAGAGAAATTTAATCCTTTTTAACCATATAATCCAAGTGTTATATCAATGTAGCATTATCATCTAATAACTGCAGAGTAAATAAGCAATGAACAAATGAACAATCATACACATACAGAGTACACCAGTGTTTTACGTGAAAACCCAAAGTGGGAGAAAACCCAAAGTGGGAGAAGACCACATAATTCTTTTTCTTATATGTCTTGACGAATTACATTCATTGGAAGCACCAACTTCCTTTGTTTTGTAGCGGCAACTGGAAGGAGGCTCCAACCCCCTAGTTTCTCAGGCTACAACCTGAGGGAAGCTCCAACTCCCCAATTCTATGGCTACAACTAGAAGGAGGCTAAAACCCCCTATGTTCTCCGGATACAACCAGAAGGTGGCTACAACCACTTGTCCTTGCCCTGTCCAAATGCCCTGAAGTAGAACTAGAATGATGGAACCACTGTCACACTATCACTATGAGATATACCACTGTAAACCTGTACCAATAAACTTGAACCATGCATCAACCTGTACCTCAACCTGTAATCAATATGTACCATAAACAAGTGCATCAAATATGCACCAACCTGTACATACCAACCTATAATAACCTTGTACCATAAACAAGTGCATCAACCATGCACCAACCTGTACCTCAACCTGTACCATGAACAACTGCATCAACCATGCTCCCAACCTGTACAAATAACATGTCACAACAACCTGTACAAACAACCTATCACAACAACCTGTCTCATCAATCTTATCAACCAAATTAGATCTACTCACTAAGATCAATCGCCAAGAAAACTCTCAAATATGTGCATCAACCAAGCATAATGCAACAACTCATAATCATCACCAAGATCAATATGTGCTTCTAATAATATACCAATACAAGTATGCTACATCATCCATAAACCATGTTTCAACAATACTACTAACAAGTACCTCCAACCATGTATCAAGTATTTACCAATCATGTATCAACTACTCATTAACTATGACTCATCAATATGTACCAACATCATGAACTATACACCTCATGTATGTGCCAACTCATCAACTACTTGTCTCAACCATGTACCCAATGTGTACCTCAACCAAAATCCCTCATCAATTTCATCATCCAAATATGATTTGTAACTCTGTAATAGACCTGGTGTATATGTTCACATACCTGCAAACCTTCCTTAACTTTAACAACAAAACACTAGCATTTTCATCAAACTTTTCTTTAGTCTCACATGACTAGTTTTGGATTAGTCAACAACCCTAACTTTAAATAATAATAACTTTGTACATGTAATGAATAAATATCGAAAGATGATACACAATGTTCTTCAGTGTGTTTTATGAAATTCCTCCAGGTGTCATTACTTGGAACCTCTCAGAAAAGGAGTTATAGCAAAAATGGCATACCTTGCTGAATTCTGGATTATTCTAGAGAGTGACCTTGTAGAGAGTTCCATGCACAGAATAATTGTTGAATCAAACTGAAACTATTACACAACATACTACAGTATGTACTCTAACCATCACATTTGGTATTACTGAATTTGGATCTGTTATGAATAAGTTATGACGTTTTTACTTGAAACACCTTAGAAAGCATCATCCAAAGAATTTATCCTTCCTTGAATTCCGACCTTCTTTTCTTCACCTTCCCTCAAAAATTCGTCTTAGATATCCTTTGGTTACCTCAGACACACATATATATTCAATATTCTCAAGTTTATGTAAAATGAGAGAGCCTTGCCTCTTATTTATACTCTCCAAGTAGCTTCCTTAAAAACATCTTCTAGGTCACTTTGCCCACTTTCCTTATTTTAGGGTTAACCCACTTCTAATTTATCCATTAAATTTATTATTTAAATAATTTA
>SNQJ01S0000622.1:178304-204985 GCA_010110895.2 Picea sitchensis
GCTACCAGGTAAATGGTATATTTTGTGCTCAAGTCCATTACCTGTAAATACCTCTCTAGATAGGAGGGAGTGTTAATATTATGGTAGCTGCGGGAGGTATTTACCTCCACGTGTGAACCTGACGAGAATAGGAGGCTTCAGAAAGCAAGATAAAACCCTAATGAGTTGGCTAATAACCCTAGAAGCCTTGTCGACTCAAGAAGATAATTTATATTAGGTTATTAGCCTCCAAGAGAAGAAGTCGGCCATAATTAATAATAATATACTGAACAAACACATATCAAAAAGGAGAAGTCGACCCCAACAAATCTAGAAGAACCAGTATAAATACAGGGCACCAGTTCTCATTTGACAACATCTCAGAATTGCAGTTCCCAGTTTGGTGCGCACTGCAGTTCCCAGTTTGGTGTGCACGTGTGGAGGAGAGTTGCAGGTGCATCCGCAACAGCAACAAGTTCTCAGTATTGACTTGAATATCTCTTGGATAGGGCTTGGACTATGTGATCAACTTTTTGCGATGCGCTATCCTTGGGGAAAGGTGTGCTACCCTTTGTTTGGTTATCTAGCCTAGGGTTTGCTTCTAGAGGAATTCTCAGTGAAGGTTAAGGTGCTCAGAGGGTGGCTTCGGCCTATGGTTGGGTGACGAGGGTATCGTCAATGGTAAAATGAGCACACCATCTTCTATATTCTAACAGATGTATCTTCAATAATTGTATTAGATTCTAGTTGACCATGATTCCTTCCTTTGAGTACTTCTGCATAACTCTTTTTATTTTCTTCATTCTTCTTTTCTAGCAACGTAGAGTGCTTCTCTTCATTTTCTACAACTGATGTGGATGTTTATGTCTCTTCAACATTCTTGTTGAGCTTGACAATTTTGACTCTTAGTGTGACAACTTCTTCTTCAATATTCTCAACCTCTTCTTCTTTCTTCATTATCTGAGATTTCATGACCTCTTATGTTCTCTTTGCTTCTTCAAGTTCAATTTTCAATGTAATTATTTCTTCTTCCAGTCTTCTCTCTTCTTGAACAAACTCTTCCTCTAGTTGGTTTAAGTCTTTGGCTCTTTCCTTGAGATGATTCATCAATATATTTTCTCTCTTTTCTGATTCTTCCTTTTGTGATGCTATGTTGGATTCTAAACATTTATTTTGATATTCTAGCGTTTCTTCAATTCTTCTGGCCTCTTCTAGTTGAGCTATTAAATTCTTGATGACCTGCTGATATTTTTTGGAACCTTGAACACTTTCCTTTTGCTTCATCAATTCTTTCTTGGATGACCTGTTTTCTTCTCTTTCTTTCCTTAGATATTTAATTGCACTGATCAATTTTCTCTGTAATCAACTTCTTCTTCTTCATACTCTTCCTCTTCTGAATCTGTCTGACATGATGAGCATCTTTCTTCTTGTTCTGTATTTGCATCTTCTTTGGCATTTTCTGAATCTGCGATGGGTGAATAATATATGTCATGTAACTTATCCCAAAGTTCTTTGGCTGATGTAACCAACCTTTTCTCTTACCATATTAGTTAATCCTTCCCAGATGAAATCCATTGCTATTTTTTAATTCTTCTTCAATTCCTTCTTGGCTGTAGTCTTTGCCCTTTTTGAACTATCATATCCTGTAACGTATGATAGACAAATATAATGTCCTTATGCCTGTTAAAACACTTCCATCCTTCTGCTCAACATATCATACTTAAAAACATTCTGACCATTAAACATTGATACTCCATTCTCAGAATAATCCATAATCTCCTTCTAGTGGTTAAACTATTTCCTGGAGGAAACGACTTTGATACCAATTGTTGGATTACAGAGAGGGGGGGTGAATCGGTTATAGAGAAATTTAATCCTTTTTAACCATATAATCCAAGTGTTATATCAATGTAGCATTATCATCCAATAACTGCATATTAAATAAGCAATGAACAAATGAACAATCATACACATACATAGTACACCAATGTTTTACGGGGAAACCCAAAGCGGGAGAAAACAACATAATGATTTTTCTTATATGTCTTGATGAATTACATTCATTGGAAGCACCAACTTCCTTTGTTTTCCAGCTCCAACTAGAAGGAGGCTCCAACCCCCTAGTTTCTCAGGCTACAACCTAAGGGAAGTTCCAACTCCCCAATTCTCTGGATACAACCAGAAGGAGGCTACAACCCCCTATGTTCTCCGGATACGGCCGGAAGGTGGCTACAACCACCTGTCCTTGCCTCATCCAACCGCCCTGAAGTAGAGTAGAATGATGGAACCACTGTCACACTATCACTGTGAGATATACCGTTGTAGACCTGTACCAATAAAACTGAGCCATGCATCAACCTGTACCTCAACCTGTAATCAATATGTACCATAAACAAGTGCCTCAACCATACACCAACCTGTACCAACCAACCTGTACCATAAACAAGTGCATCAACCATGCACCAACCTGTACCTCAACCTGTACCATGAACAAGTGCATCAACCATGCACAAAACCTGTACAAATAACATGTCACAACAACCTGTCCAAATAACCTATCACAACAAACTATCTCATCAATATTATCAACAAAATTAGATCTACTCACCCAGATCAATCACCAAGAAAACTCTCAAAGATGTGCATGATCTAAGCATAACACAAAAACTCATAATCATCACCAAGATCAATATATGCTTCTAATAATATACCAATACAAGTATGCTACATCATCCATAAAGCATGTGTCAACAATACTACTAACAAGTGCCTCCAACCATGTATCAAGTATGTACCAATCATGTATCAGCTACTCATTAACTATGACTCATCAATATGTACCAAAATCATCAACTAGACACCTCATGTATGTGCCAACTCATCAACTACTTGTCTCAACCATGTACTCCATATGTACCTCAACCAAAATCCCTCATCAATTTCATCATCCAAATATGATTTGTAACTCTGTAATAGAACTGTTTTATATGATCACATACCTGCAAACTTTCCTTAACTTTAACAACAAAAGACTAGCATTTGCATCAAACGTTTCTTTAGTCTCACATGACTAGTTTTGGATTAGTCAAAAACCCTAACTTGAAATAATAATAACTTTGTACATGTAATGAATAAAGATATGAAACTGATAAAAAATGTTCTTCAGTGTGTTTTATGCAATTCCTTTAGGTGTCACTACTTGGAACCTCTCAGAAAAGGAGTTATAGAAAAAATGGCACACCTTGTTGAATTCTGGATTATTCTAGAGAGTGACCTTGTAGAGCATTCCCCGCACGGAATATTTGTTGAATCGATCTGAAACTTTTACAAAACATACTACATAATGTAATCTAACCAACACATTTGGTCTTACTGAATTTGGATATGTTATGAATAAGTTATGATGTTTATAACCGAAACACCTTAGAAAGCATCATCAAAAGAATTTATCCTTCCTTGAATTCCGACCTTCTTTTCTTCACCTTCCCTCGGAAATTCGGCTTAGATATCCTTTGGTTACCTTAGACACCAATAGATATTCAATATGCTCAAGTGTATGTAAAATTAGAGAGCCTTGCCTCTTATTTATACTCTCCAAGTAGCTTCCTTAAAAACATCTTCTAGGTCACTTTGCCCACTTTCCTTATTTTAGGGTTAACCGAATTCTAATTTCTCCATTAAATTTATTATTTAAATAATTTATTTTGTATTAACTTTGAATTATAATACACTCATCATGTCACTTTATTATTTACCTTCTAAAATATCTTAAACCACTTGGACTACTTTGACCTTTTGGGGATTCTAGATGACACATGAGGGTCCTCCAATTTTGTAAGGCCATAACTTTCAAACCGTGAGGAGTTATGTGACATTCCACATACCACCAGAAATGGAATGATATGTAATATCCATATAGAATAGGATTACCTACAAATATATCAAAACTCATACCATCGTCCATCAAACAAACTTGGGTCCATTACCCAAAACTGGGTTCTCCAACTTCTCATGGCCATAACTCTCTAACCGTGAGGAGTTATGTGGCGTTCCACATACCACCAGAAATGGAATGTCAAGAAATATCCATCTTGGATAGTTTCACTAAAAGGTTTAATGACATTCATCTCATTATTCCACAAATAAGCATGGGATATCTAAAATTCATGCTTATACTCCTCATCAATGTTTCTATCTCTCCCCCTTTGTCATCAATGACAAAGGGTATCTCCCTTTGGGGATGCTCCCCCTGACTGAACTCTCCTTGGGGATGCTCCCCCTGTCTACATGCCTTTTATTTTTCTTTGTGTTTATAAGCCTTTGATTACTCTCTCTCCCTTCATATGAATAATATCTCCCCCCTTTGAAAAAGGGTATCACTCTGAAGTCATATCGCTCATTCTTCCCTTGTGACAATCGCTTCCCATGGAAACATGCCTCTATGCTCTCTCTCCAAGCATTTACCTTTGCATTTGATAAATCTCTTCCCCTTTGTCCTATTTATGGTGCTTCGTCGTGTACATCTAAGACATATAAGATAAGCATTCAAAATCATTCATTTTGGAGTAGAAATTACTCCTAGTATCTGGCGAAGATACTCAAGGGCTTCCCACGGAGGAGGTTTTGTAAAGATGTCTTCCAATTGTTCATTTGTGCCCACATATTCAACTCTGATGTTCTTCTCTGCAACATGTTCTCATAGAAATTGATCTTGATTGGAATGTGCTTCGTTTTGGAGTGCATCACCAGGTTCTTTGAGATACTAATGGCGCTTGTATTATCATAATAGATTGGAATGGGATCATCATACTCAACCTATACATCTGTCATATTTTGTTTGATCCATAGAACATGTGTACAACATGTTGCTGCTGCAATATACTCTGCCTCAGTTGTAAATACATATATTGATGATTGTTTCTTGCTTAACCATGATACTAAACACTCACCCAAGTAGAACGTTGCTCCAATGGTGCTTCATCGATCATCAATGCAACCTTCTCAATATGCATCTGTGTAGGAAATAAGTGATAGGTCCTTTCCTTTTGGATACCATAATCCAAACTTTTATGTTCCTTTGAGATATCTAAAAATCCTTTTCATTGCTAATACATGTGATTCCTTTGGTGCTGCTTGAAATCATGCCACATGTCCAACTGTCTCCATTACATCTGGTTTTAATGTTGTCACATATAGTAGGCTACCAATCATTGACCTGTGTTTCCTCTGATATGTAGACTTTGAATCATCATATTTTCTCAACTTGCTACCGGTTTGCATGGGAGTGATAATTGGTTTGCAATCTTCCATTCCGAACCTCTTTAACATTTCTCTAATATACTTGGTTTGAGAAACAAAAATTCCTTGGTTGCTTTGACATATATGAAGACCTAGAAAGAAGGATAGTTCTCCAAGTAGTCACATTTCAAATCCATTCTTCTTATCCTTTGCAAATTTCTGTCTTAACCTGTCATTAGTACTTCAAAAAACAATATCATCAACATACATTTCAATTAATAAAATACTGCCTTGAGTTACCTTGATGTAGAGGTTGTTGTCTGTGCTTCCTTTCCATAGTTCGTAGGGATTTTTGTCATTGTTGTTTATGAACATTACTTTGGTTTGAATGTGAACTGTTGTATGCAGTTCATGTGTCCAAAAAATATCTTTCAATCCATTAGCATTGTTCGAGCAATTTCCTGTGTAAATATCATCCATTATGATAATGTTCCTTTGTCTCTGAACCACTCTTTGAACCAATATATGAATGATTTCTCTTGTCCACACTATCCAAGAATCTAGTTGCACAACTGTCCATAATGCTGACTCATTTATCACTATACTATCATGAAGTCTTGATTAATCTATCAAATTGTACTTCTGCTAACTGATTGCTCTGGATCTGTCTTCTCAAACTATGAAAGCTGCTTAGAGGATGGTTTTTTGGTCTATCACAGCTATCACATAGATTCCCCCTGTCTAATATTAATATTACTTGGGAGTGTCTAATCCGGATGGCTTAGAACAATTCCTGCTCTGATGTGTATTTATCATCATATTCATTGGTAGATTCATCATCATCTTCATTGGTAGATTCGTTATCTCTCCGAGCTCTGAATTCTTTCTTTTTGTTTGTGGATTCATATTTCACTACAATGCCTAAAATTACAATCTCTTGAACCTATTCCTTATTTACCTGTCCTTCCTTTCTTTCAGTTATTATCCAAACCTTTCTATATCTGACATTTTTCTTTTTCTTTGTAGAATTTTCTTCATCTCGTTTTATTGCCAATCTTGCGATCTCTGGTACCTGGTCTTTGTTCACATGTTCTTCTTGTTTTCTTATCCATACTTTATTATATATGATATCAATATTCTCTTTCATGGAAGTATCGATCATGCTTTTACAATCACTGGCTATGTGTCCATATTTATGACATTTGTAACACTCAATGTTACGCATAACCACATAGGTACTTCTTGCTTGAACATTTATTTTATAATCCCTGCAATCTGCAACCTTATGTCCAAATTTAGTACAATAAAAACAATGACCATAAAATAAATTTGCATACCTGGGAGTGAATGATCTTCTTTGTGGCGTAGTCCTTCTGAATTTTTTCCTTGACTGATCATGATCTTGATTGAAGCTTCTTTGTTGCTTGGACATGGATGGTCTTCTTGAAGATGTATCTTCAATAGTTTTATTGGATTATGGTTGACCATGATTCCTTCCTTTGAGTACTTCTACATAACTCTTTTTATTTTCTTCATTCTTCTTTTCTAGCAACGTAGAGTGCTTCTCTTCATTCTCTACAACTGATGTGGATGTTTCTGTGTCTCAACGTTTTTGTTGAGCTTGACGATTTTGAATCTTAGTGTGACAACTTCTTCTTCAATATTCTCAACCTCTTCTTCTTTCTTCATTATCTGAGACTTCATGACCTCTTATGTTCTCTTTGCTTCTTCAAATTGGATTTTCAATGTAATTATTTCTTCTTCCAATCTTCTCTCTTCCTGAACAAACTCTTCCTCAAGTTGGTTTAAGTCATTGCTTCTTTCCTTGAGATGATCCATCAATATCTTTTCTCTCTTTTCTGATTCTTCCTTTTGTGCTGCTATGTTGGATTCTAAACATTTATTTTGATATTCTAGAGTTTCTTCAATTCTTCTGGCCTCTTCTAGTTGAGCTCTTAAATTCTTGATGACATGCTGATCTTTTTCGGAACCTTGAACACTTTCCTTTTGCTTCATCAATTATTTCTTGGATGACTATATTTCTTCTCTTTCTTTCCTTAGATATTTAATTGCACTGATCAATTTTTCTCTGTAATCAATTTCTGCTTCTTCATACTTTTCCTCTTCTGAATCTATCTGACATGATGATAATCTTTCTTCTTGTTCTGTATTTGCATCTTCTTTGGAATTTTTTGAATCTGTGATGGGTGAATAATATATGTCATGTAACTTATCCCAAAGTTCTTTCACTAATGAACATTTACCAACCTTTTCTCTTACCGGATTAGGTAATCCTTCCGAAATGAAATCCATTGTTATTTTGTTATTCTTCTTCAATTCCTTCTTGGCTGCAGTCTTTGCCCTTTTTGAACTATCATACCATATAACATATGATAGCCAAATATAATTTTCCTCTGCATGTTAAAATAATTCCATCCTTCTGCTCCACATCTCATACTTAAAACCATTCTGACCATTAAACATTGGTACTCCATTCTCAGAATAATCCATGATCTCCTTCTAGTGGTTAAACTATTTCCTAAAGGAAACGACTCTGATACCAATTGTTGGATTACAAAAAGGGGGGTTGAATTAGTTATAGAGAAATTTAATCCCTTTTAACCATATAATCCAACTGTTATATCAATGTAGCATTATCATCCAATGACTGCAGAGTAAATAAGCAATGAAAAAATTAACAGTCATACACATACACAATACACCAGTGTTTTACATGGAAACCAAGAGCGGGAGAAAACCACATAATGANATGTTAAAATAATTCCATCCTTCTGCTCCACATCTCATACTTAAAACCATTCTGACCATTAAACATTGGTACTCCATTCTCAGAATAATCCATGATCTCCTTCTAGTGGTTAAACTATTTCCTAAAGGAAACGACTCTGATACCAATTGTTGGATTACAAAAAGGGGGGTTGAATCAGTTATAGAGAAATTTAATCCCTTTTAACCATATAATCCAACTGTTATATCAATGTAGCATTATCATCCAATGACTGCAGAGTAAATAAGCAATGAAAAAATTAACAGTCATACACATACACAATACACCAGTGTTTTACATGGAAACCAAGAGCGGGAGAAAACCACATAATGATTTTTCTTATATGTCTTGAAGAATTACATTCATTGGAAGCACCAACTTCCTTTGTTTTTAGCTGCAATTGGAAGGAGGCTCCAACCCCCTAGTTTCTCAGGAAACAACCTGAGGGAAGCTCCAACTCCCCAATTCTCTGGCTACAACAAGAAGGAGGCTACAACCCCCAATGTTCTCCGGATACAACCAGAAGGTGGCTACAACCACCTGTCCTTGCCCCATCCAACCTCCCTGAAGTAAAAGTAGAATGATGGAACCACTGTCACACTATCATTGTGAGATATACCGATGTAAACCTGTACCAATAAACATGAACCATGCATCAACCTGTACCTCAACCTATAATCAATCTGTACCATAAACAAGTGCATCAACCATGCACCAACCTTTACCTCAACCTGTACCATGAACAAGTGCATCAACCATGCACCAAACCTGTACAAATAACAAGTCACAACAACCTGTCCAAAAAACCTATCACAACAACCTGTCTCATCAATCTTATCAACCAAATTAGATCTACTCACCAAGATCAATCACCAAGAAAACTCTCAAATATGTGCATCGACCAAACATAACACAATAACTCATAATCATCACCAAGATCAATATGTGCTTCTAATAACATACCAATACAAGTATGCTACATCATCCATAAACCATGTGTTAACAATACTACTAACAAGTGGCTCCAACCATGTATCAAGTATGTGCCAATCATGTATCAACTACTCATTAACTATGACTCATCAATATGTACCAACATCATGAACTATACACCTCATGTATGTGCCAACTCATCAACTACTTGTCTCAACCATGTACCCAATATGTACCTCAACCAAAATCCCTCATCAATTTCATCATCCAAATATGATTTGTAACTCTGTAATAGACCTGGTGTATATGATCACATACCTGCAAACCTTCCTTAACTTTAACAACAAAAGACTATCATTTTCATCAAACTTTTCTTTAGTCTCACATGACTAGTTTTGGATTAGTCAACAACCCTAACTTGAAATAATAATAAATTTGTACATGTAATGAATAAAGATCTAAAATTGATACATAATGTTCTTCAGTGTGTTTTATGCAATTCCTCCAGGTGTCACTACTTGGAACCTCACATAAAATGTGTTATAGGAAAAATGACATACCTTGCTGAATTCTGGATTATTCTAGAGAGCGGCCTTATAGAGCGTTCCCCACACGAAATATTTGATGAATCGATCTGAAACTATTACACAACATACTACATATTGTACTCTAACCAACACATTTATTCTTACTGAATTTTGATCTGTTATGAATAAGTTACAACATTTTTACCTGAAACACCTTAGAAAGCATCATCAAAAGAATTTATCCTTCCTTGAATTCCGACCTTCTTTTCTTCACCTTCCCTCAAAAATTCAGCTTAGATATCCCTCGGTTACCTCAGAAACCTATAGATATTCAATATTCTCAAGTGTATGTAAAATGAGAGATCCTTGCCTCTTATTTATACTCTCCAAGTAGCTTCCTTAAAAACATCTTCTAGGTCACTTTGCCCACTTTCCTTCTTTTAGGGTTAACCCACTTTTAATTTCTCCATTAAATTTATTATTTAAATAATTTATTTTGTATTCACTTTGAATTATAGTACACTTATCACTTCACTTTATTATTTACCTTCTAAAATCTCTTAAACTACTTTGACTACTTTGACCTTTTGGGGCTTCTAGATGACATATGAGGGTCCTCCAATTTCGTAAGGCCATAACTCTACAACTATGAGGAGTTATGTGACGTTCCACTTTCCACCAAAAATGGAATGACATGTAATACCCATATAGAATAGTATTACTTGCAAATAGATCAAAACTCATACCATCATCCATCAAACAAACTTGGGTCCATTACCCAAACCTGGGTTCTCCAACTTCTCATGGCTATAACTCTCTAACCGTGAGGAGTTATGTGTCGTTCCACATACCACTGAAAATGGAATGACAAACAATATCCATCGAGGATAGTTTTACTGAAAAATTTACTAACACTCATCTCATTATTCCACAAATAAGCATGGGTTCTCTAACCATAATTCTAGGATAACTCAATCCGCAAAACATCTTCCCTTTAGGGATTTCACCATAAGGGGACCACTTTGGAGTTCATGCATTTGTACTTATTATCAACCATGACAAGACAATAATGACTCATCTTTACATGAAATAGACTTGGGTCCATTACCTAAACCTTTGTGCTACTGGAATTCACTGCTGGACTTTCTCCAAGGGTTGACATCAATATACAATATGAATATCCAATGGTTGACATCAATGACAACCAACAATCCATACAAACTATCCATCAACCTAAGCCAATTTTCTGACAATCTCCCCCTTTGGCATTGATGGCAACACTTAGTCATGATAAAATTCATGCTTATACTCCTCATCAATGTTTCTATATCTCCCCCTTTTCCATCAATGACAAAGGGTATCTCCCTTTGGGGTTGCTCCCCCTGACTAAACTCTCCTTAGGGATGCTCCCCCTATCTACATGCCTTTGATTTTTCTTTGTGTTTATAAGCCTTTGATTACTCTCTCTCCCTTCATATGAATAATATCTCCCCCTTTGAAAAAGGGTATCACTCTGAAGTCATATCGCTCATTCTTCCCTTGTGACAATCGCTTCCCTTGGAAACATGCCTCTATGCTCTCTCTCCAAGCATTTTCCTTTGCATCTGATAAATCTCTCCCCCTTTGTCCTATTTATGGTGCTTCCTCATGTACATCTAAGACATATAAGATAAGCATTCAAAAGCATTAATTTTGGAGTAGAAATTACTCCTAGTATCTAGCGAAGATACTCAAGGGATTCCCGTGGAAGCGGTTTTGTAAAGATGTCTTCCACTTGTTCTTTTGTGCCCACATATTCAACTCTGATGTTCTTCTCTGAAACATGTTCACGTAGAAAGTGATACTTGATTGGAATGTGATTTGTTTTTTAGTGCATCACCAGGTTCTTGGAGATACTAATGGCACTTGTGTTATCACAATAGATTGGAATATGATCATCATAATCAACCTATATATATATGAGAGTTTGTTTGATCCATAGAACATGTGTACAACATGTTGCTGCTGCAATATACTCTACCTCGGCTGTAAATAAGGATATTGATGATTGTTTCTTGCTTAACCATGATACTAAAAACTCACCCAAGTAGAACGTTTCTCCACTGGTGCTTCGTCGGTCATCAATGCAACCTACCCAATTTGCATCTGTGTAGAAAATAAGTGATATACCCTTTCCTTTTGGATACCATAATCCAAACTGTTCTGTTCCTTTGAAATATCTGAAAATAATTTTCACTGCTAATACATGTGATTCCTTTGGTGCTTCTTGAAATCGTGCCACCTGTCCAACTGCCTCCATTACATCTGGTTTGGATGTTGTCACATATAGTAGGCTATCAATGATTGACCTATATTTCCTATGATCTTTCGACTTTGAATCATCATATTTTCTCAACTTGCAACTGGTTTGCATGGGAGTGATAACTGGTTTGCAATCTTCCATTCTGAACCTCTTTAACATTTCTCTGATATACTTGGTTTGAGAAATAAAAATTCCTTGGTTGCTTTGACGTATATGAAGACCCAGAAAGAAGGATAGTTCTCCAAGTAATGACATTTAAAATTCATTCTCCATATCCTTTTCAAATTTCTGGCTTAACCTGTCATTAGTACTTCCAAAAAAAATATCATCAACATAAATTTCAATTAATAAAATACTACCTTGAGTTACCTTGATGTAGAGGTTGTTGTTTGTGCTTCCTTTCCATAGTTCCTAGGGAGTTTTTTAATTGTTGTTTATGAACATTACTTTGGTTTGAATGTGAATTGTTGTATGCACTTCATGTGTCCAGAAAATATCTTTCAATCCATTAGCATTGTTCGAGCCATTTCCTATGTAATTATCATCCATTATGATAATGTTTCTTTATCTCTAAACCGCTATTTGAACCAAGATATGAATGATTTCTCTCGTCCATACTGTCCAAGAGTCTACTTGTGCAACTGTCCATAATGCTCACTCATTTATCACTATATTATCATGAAGTCTTGATTAATCCATCAAATTGTACTTCTGTTAACTGACTGCTCTGGATCTGTCTTCTCAAACATTGCAAGCTGCTCGAAGGATGGTTCTTTTGTATATCACAACTATCGTATATAATCCCCATGTCTAATATTCATATTATCTGAGAGTCTCTAAGCCGGATGACTCAGAACAATTCCTTCTCTAATGTGTATTCATCATCATCTTCATTGGTAGATTCATTATCTCTCTAAGCTCTGAATTCTTTCTTTTTGTCTATGGATTCATCTTTCACTACAATGCCTGAAAGTAAAATCCCTTGAACCATTTCCTTATTTACCTGTCCTTCCTTTCTTTCTGTTATTTTCTAAACCTTTCTATATCTGACATCTTTCTTTTTCTTTATAGAATTTTCTTCATCTCGTTTTATTGCCAATCTTGCGATCTCTGGTACCTGGTATTTGTTCACATGTTCTTCCTATTTTCTTTTCCATACTTTCTTATATCTGATATCAATATTATCTTTCATGGAAGTATCGATCATGCTTCTACAATCACTGGCTACATGTCCATAGTTATGGCATTTGTAACACTCAATGTTACGTGCGACCACATAGGCACTTCTTGCTTGAACATTTATTTTATAATCCCTGCAATCTACAACCTTATGTCCAAAGTTAGTACAATAAAAACAATGACCATAAAATAAATTTGCATATGTGGGAGTGAATGATCTTCTTTGTGGTGTAGTCCTTCTGAATTTTTTCCTTAACTGATCATGATCATGATTGAATCTTCTTTGTGGCTTGAACATGGATGGTCTTCTTGAATATGTATCTTCAATAGTTTTATTAGATTCTGGTTGACCATAATTCCTTCCTTTGAGTACTTCTGCTTAACTCTCTTTATTTTCTTCATTCTTCTTTTCTAGCAATGTAGAGTGCTTCTCTTCATTCTCTACAAATGATGTGGATGTTTCTATCTCTTCAACATTCTTGTTGAGCTTGACGATTTTGAATCTTAGTGTGACAACTTCTTCTTCAAGATTCTCAACCTCTTCTTCTTTCTTCATTATTTGAGACTTCATGACCTCTTCTGTTCTCTTTGCTTCTTCAAGTTGGATTTTCAATTTAATTATTTCTTCTTCTAGTCTTCTTTGTTATTGAACAAACTCTTCCTCAAGTTGGTTTAAGTCATTTGTTCTTTCCTTGAGATGATCCATCAATATCTTTTCTCTCTTTCCTGATTCTTCCTTTTGTGCTGCTATATTGGATTCTAAACATTTATTTTGATATTCTAGAGTTTCTTCAATTCTTCCGGCCTCTTCTAGTTGAGCTCTTAAATTCTTGATGACATGCTGATCTTTTTCGGAACCTTGAACACTTTCTTTTTGCTTCATCAATTCTTTCTTGGATGACTTGTTTTCTTCTCTTTCTTTCCTTAGATATTTAATTTCACTGATCAATTTTTCTTTGTAATCAACTTCTGTTTTTTCATACTCTTCCTCTTCTGAATCTGTGTGACATGATGAGCATCTTTCTTCTTGTTTTGTATTTGCATCTTCTTTGGAATTTTATGAATCTGCTATGGGTGAAGAATATATGTCATGTAACTTATCCAAAAGTTCTTTGGCTAATGAACATTTTCTAACCTTTTCTCTTACCCGATTAGGTAATCCTTCCTAGATGAAATCCATTGCCATTTTGTTATTCTTCTTCAATTCCTTCTTGGTTGCAGTCTTTTCCATTTTTGAACTATCATATCCTTTAACAACTGATAGCCAAATATAATGTCCCTATGACTGTAAAAATACTTTCGTCCTTATGCTCCACATCTCATACTTAAAACCATTATGACCATTAAACATTGGTACTCCATTCTCAGAATAATCCATGATCTCCTTCCAGTGGTTAAACGGTTTCCTGAAGGAAACGGCTCTGATACCAATTGTTGGATTACTGAGAGGGGGGGTGAATCAATAATAGATCAATTTAATCCTTTTTAACCCTATAATCCAAGTGTTATATCAATGTAGCATTATCATCCAATAATTGCAGAGTAAATAAACAATGAACAAATGAACAATCATACACATACACAACACACCAGTGTTTTACGTAGAAACCGAAAGCGGGAGAAAACCACAGAATGATGTTTCTTATATGCCTTGAAGAATTACATTCATTGGAAGCACCAACTTCCTTTGTTTTCCAGCTGCAACTGGAAGGAGGCTCCAACCCCCTAGCTTCTCAGGCTACAACTTGAGGGAAGCTCCAAGTCCCAAATTCTCTGGCTACAACCAGAAGGAGGCTACAACCCCTTATGTTCTCAGAATACAACCGAAAGGTGGATACAACCACCTATCCTTGCCCCGTTCAACCACCCTGAAGTAGAAGTAGAATGATGGAACCATTGTCACACTATCACTTTGAGATATATCGTTGTAAACCTGGACCAATAAACCTGAACCATGCATCAACCATGCATCAACTTGTACGTCAACCTGTAATCAATCTTTACCATAAACAAGTTCATCAACCATGCACCAACCTGTACCAACCAACCTGTAATCAACATGTACCATAAACAAGTGCATCAACCATGCACCAACTTGTATCTCAACTTGTACCATGAACAAGTGCATCAACCATGCACCGAACCTGTACAAATAACATGTCACAACAACTTGTTCAAACAACCTATCACAACAACCTGTCTCATCAATATTATCAACCAAATTATATCTACTCACCAAGATCAATCACCAAGAAAACTCTCAAATATGTGCATCAACCAAGCATAACACAACAACTCATAATCATCCCCAAGATCAATATGTGCTTCTAATAATATACCAATACAAGTATGCTACATCATACATAAACCATGTGTCAACAATACTTCTAACAAGTGGCTCCAACCATGTATCAAGTATGTACCAATCATGTATCAACTACTCATTAACTGTGACTCATCAATATGTACCAACATCTTCAACTATACACCTCATGTATGTGCCAACTCATCAACTACTTGTCTCAACCATGTACCCAATATGTACCTCAACCAAAACAACTCATAAATTTAATCATCCAAATATGATTTGTAACTCTGTAATAGACCTGGTGTATATGATCACATACTTGAAAACCTTCCTTAACTTTAACAACAAAAGACTAACATTTTCATCAAACTTTTCTTTAGTCTCACGTGACTAGTTTTGGATTAGTCAACAACCCTAACTTGAAATAATAATAACTTTGTACATGTAATGAATAAATATATGAAACTGATACACAATGTTATTCAATATGTTTTAGGCAATTCCTTTAGGTGTCACTACTTGGAACCTCTCAGAAAAGGAGTTATAGAAAAAATGGCATACCTAGCTGAATTCTGGATTATTCTAGAGAGTGACCTTGTAGAGCGTTCCCCACACAGAATATTTGTTGAATCGATCTGGAATTGTTACACAACATACTACAGACTGTACTCTAACCAACACATTTATTCTTACTAAATTTGGATCTGTTATGAAGAAGTTATGACATTTTTACCTGAAATACCTTAGAAAGCATAATCCAAAGAATTTACCCTTCCTTGAATTCCGACCTTCTTTTCTTCAACTTCCCTCAGAAATTTGGCCTATATATCCTTTGGTTACCTCAGACACCTATAGATATTTAATATGTTCAAGTGTATGTAAAATGAGAGAGCCTTGCCTCTTATTTATACTCTCCAAGTAGCTTCCTTAAAAACATCTTCTAGGTCACTTTGCCCACTTTCCTTATTTTAGGGTTAACCCACTTCTAATTTATCCATTAAATTGATTATTTAAATAATTTATTTTGTATTCACTTTGAATTATAGTACACTCATCACTTCACTTTATTATTTACCTTGTAAAATCTCTTAAACCACTTTGACTACTTTGACCTTTTGGGGCTTCCAGATGACATATGAGGGTCCTCCAATTTCATAAGGCCATAACTCTCAAACCGTGAGGAGTTATGTGAAGTTACACATACCACCAGAAATGGAATGACATGTACTATCCATATAGAATAGTATTACATACAAATATATCAAAAATCATACCATTATCCATCAAACAAACTTGGGTCCATTACCCAAAACTGGGTTCTCCAACTTCTCATAGTCATAACTCTCTAACCGTGAGGAGTTATGTGGCGTTCCACATACCAATGGAAATGGAATGACAAGAACTATCCATCTATGATAGGTTCACAATTTTTTTTACTGACATTCATCTCATTATTCCACAAATAAGCATGGGCTCTCTAACCATACTTCTAGGATAACTCAATCCACAAAGCATATTTCCGTTAGGGATTTCACCATAAGGGGACCACTTTGGAGTTCATCCATTTGTACTTATTATCAACCATGAAAAGACAATAATGACTCATCTTTACATCAAACAGACTTGGGTCCATTACCTAAACCTTTGTGCTATCAGAATTCGCTACCGAAATTTCTTCAAGGGTTGACATCAATCACTAAGGGTTGACATCAATATATAATATCCATATCCAATGTTTTACATTAATGAAAACCAACAATCCGTACCAACTATCCATCAACCTAAGCCAATTGTTTGACAATGTTCCACCAAATTATAACATTGTTTTTCAAAATCTCAACAACAAGTCACCCTCGAGCTAGGGCTAGTAATCCACAAAAGAGGGTGGTCTGTCACTGTCCACTCACAACTCAGAAATCCGACAACCCACTCATATTCTCCTACAACTATCCTGATTTTCCACCAGATCTCTTCCTCTCGACCTGCCCAACCCAATGAATGTACCCCTTCACTGATCTCCGCCCGTCAAGCATCACATTCATTTGTCAGGGTCTCTTTGGCACAAATAACTAGGAATATATCTATTGGGAACTCAAGGGAACTCACTGCCAGGAAAAATACCAACAAACAACAAAAAATACTTGTTTCTATAGTGCAAGTCACACTGGAGTTCACTCTTCATGCTAGACAACCCGTCTCTTTAGATTTTAGCTCCACAATGCTCCAAAATCACTCCAACATGCTCCATAATTATCCCTCCATGGTTTCTCCATCTCCAAGCTCTCTTTTTCTGCTCTCTACTTTTTGTTCATGCCAAAAACATTGATGTCTAAAAATGTTGTAACTTCCCATATGAATTTATCTCCTTTGGATTGCTTGCTTGACTCACACACTTCCCCAAGCTAATTATACTCAACCCCCATGCTCCCAATAACTATGGGATGTTACTTCTCACACCCACCCTCTTACATGCATTCAATGATTGGCTTTGGGGACACTCCATCAGAAAATATAGCTTAATACATAATGATAATACAATTCATGAATGTGGGTGGAATAAGTAGACATGGTTAATTCCCCCTTGGACCCCTCTTGGTCATTCTATCAGATCCTCCCCTCTCTTGTGGATTAATTAATCCCCCATATCTTTCCATGTCATTTTAGTAGCTAGCATCACATTTTATTATTAAATTCAGAAATACAATTCACATATACTCCACTTAGCCATAGTCACACATTATATCTACATTAAGCATTAATTAAAATGGGGATCACGGTGGGGAAGTTATAGAGGGAAAGTGGATGGATATGGAAGGAAAATGGGGAGGGAGGACAAGAGTGGGAGATGGTTGAGATTAGGAGAGGTGGGTCTGAGGGGTGGGGTGAGAGAGGAAAAGGGGGAGGAGGTGAGAAGAGGTGAAGGGTGGATGGGTAAGGGAGGAGGAGTGGTGGGAATGAAGGGTAGGAGGAAACATCCAAAGGGGGGGGGAGTGAAGAAATATGAAGGGTGAGGAGAAGAGGAGGCAAGGAAGATGTAGAGAAAATTCTTGTGGTACATACCTTTAATCAAGGTCTTTAAACATTGGGGATAGATAAGGGGGATTAGGTGTGGAGGGGATTGGGGAAATTAGGGAATGGGGGCCTAAGATTATAGGTGGTTTGAGGTCTGGGAAAGTTACTAGGGCACAAGGATGAAGGTGTAGAGGGTGTGGGGATATGGGTAATAGGTTTGGTTATAGGGAGATTAGGGCCTAGGTGTAGAGGGGGCTAGGGGTTGGGTAGAGTTGGGGGCTTAGAAGAATATTGGGCTAGGGTTCAAGTTGAGGTAGGGGCATAGGAAAAAATGGGGGTAGAATTTGAGTAGAGGCAGGGGCCCAAGGGTAGATAAGGATAGGGTCTAAGAATAGGTGGGGACAAATGGGTAGAAAGGGATAGGGGTTCGATGAAGATAGGGGTAGAGAGGGATAGGGGTTCGACAGAAGTGGGTTAGGGGTAGAGGTTAGGGGCCAGTGGTGGAAGGGACTCATGGGAAGGAGTCTAGAGCCTAGCGATGGAGGGGGATAGAGGCACAAAATTGTGCCTAATGACTAAGCTCCTTGAGGGGGTATGAACAAAAGTGCCTAGTGGTAGAGGTAGGAGCCCATGTGTGGAGGATCCTGCGGGTGTAAAGTGCTTTGTTCCTAGGGACAAAGTGTGGTTCATTTGAATCTAGGGTCATAGAGTCTAGGGACCCATGTGTGTATGGGGTAGGCAGCCCAAGGGTAAATGGGTATATGTATCAGGTAGGGGTGGGGGGCCAAGTATAGATGGAGCTAGGGTCTAAGATATTGGTCCCAAGGGACTAGTGTCGGGGGAATAGTTGGAAGGTGAGGACCCAAGGGAAGAGGGGGATGTAGTGAGGGTGGTGAGGACTATGTGGAAGAGGTAAAGGGGATTTGGGATCCATCAGTGAAGGATCCAAGGCTATGGGGATAAGGTCTATGGAATTTGGGGCCAAGGGTTGTGGCTAGGGATAGGATTATAGATGAGGGGCCAAGGGTTGTGGCTAGGGATATGATTATAGATGAGGGGCCAGGGGATAAGGTTATGGGTTGAGATAATGTGAGGGAAAGGGTGAAGGGGGGGAAATCATAGGGGTAAATGGTGCAAAGGTTCATACGAGTAGGAATAGGGCCTAGGGAATAAGGTATAGTAAAGGAATAGGTGACTAGGGAATAGGGTATAGTGTTATAGGTGATGAGCTCCCAAGGGGGGGGCTATGGCCCTAGTGTGAAGGTGTTCAAGGCAGAGGCAAGGGCCCAATGGAAGAGAGCACTGGTAACCTAGGGGAAAATGGGGATGCATGTAGAGGTAAGGCTCAAAGAGTGGATGGGGTTGGGGATAAAGGATTACTTCAACTAAGGCTTGAGTTCCCCCCCTCAACCATGTCAAGGATTTGAGACCCATACCTAATGATAAAAAATTTCAGAGGGCACTAACATATTTCTCAGAGGCCAATGATACCCTCTAGACGTAATGTGTGGTGCTTAAAGGTATTGTCTATGGATTTGGATACCTCAAAGTTTTCTTTATGAACTAAGGCATGGCCTTCTTCCCTAGATCATTTAAGGGCCTTGATACACATAGCTACTGCTCAAAACCACCTAGTGGCACCAACGCCCAGAATAACAAGCCAATGATACCCTCAAGAAACCATGTGTAGTTTTTCGAGGCATCCTTTCCCCCCCTAGATGGATATAATATTCCTTGGCCATGTCCAGGGCCTCAATACCCATGCCTAGTGATTAAAAATGCTAGTGGCACCTATATACCTAGTTATGTGCAAAGGATGCCCTTTATAGGTCATTTTTGGTGGTTCAAAGTGTCATTGTTGGCCCAAAAATCCTATAATATTCCTTTAGGGCCTAACTCTTGGGTTTGTTCCCCTAACCATATCCAAGTTCTGGAGACTCATACTCAATGTTCAAAAACTCATAATGTTGACTATCCCCATCAGGAGACCAAGGATACCCTTGAAAGATCCTTTGTGGCGGGTCAACATGTTGTTGATGACCCTATATGCCTACAAGATTCCTTTGGCACATTCTTATTAGACTACATTTTGAACAATTAGTCAAAAAATGTGTGCACATTCATATTCTAAGAACGCAGACATGATTTAGAATGCTCACACGCACTAGAACACGTGCACATTCCTTTCATTCATTTTTTTTTTTTTGGGTGGGAGTGACAACTTTATCATACATGTTTGTTGTTTGGTTGCCTTGCATTTATGTTTGAAATGAAAAACATGGTGGTTTGGGCCGCAAATACTTCAAAACCTCCATTTTTCTGAAAGTATCTCTATTTTTCACATTTTTTTTTGTATAGGTTGCACAAATCCATTGTGGATGAAACTACACACATATAGAGTAGACTATGTAGATTCCAAATATATAATTTTTTTTACAATTAATATTGTTTACTATTTTTAATATATTTTTGTCCTAACATATATCAAAATCTTGAAATACATACATCTTTTATTCTTGCTATAAATTTTTATCACCTTAACTATTTTTAAAATAAGTTATACATTGCACTAGTATAGATTGAGATCTACAAATTGAAGAGAATAAAAATAAAAAAAATGTTTGATTATGTTAAGACCCTCATACCTTGCACTAACACAAGGCCTTGTAATTTCAAGGATACAATGAATTCCATAATTTAAAAAAAATATAAAAAATTGACATTATAAATTTTGAAAAAATAGCCCTACACAAAAACAATGTGTTCTCTCAAATTCTACAAAATCTTTTAAGGAAAATCTCAACACTTGTACAAATTGAAACATGCATTATATTTTATATGAAAAACAACATACCATAGTTAACCATGAGATGTAGACCAATTGGCCTTTGTGGGGTTTGGTCCTCATCAGGTCACCTCTTCAAACCTCATGGGGAGGACCACCACTGTTACTCATGAGATGTAGACTAATTGGTTTGGGTTTTGTCCTCATCAGGTCGGAAAGAGATTGCAAACAAGATGCAGTCAACTAGAAATTCAATTCTGAACAAATTGTAAGGATGTTTACATAGGGATAACTCTTTCCTTCTTGGTCCTACAACTTTTTGGGAAATCATTACTTTCCAGCACTATTTTACAGCATCTACATTAACAAACAATCCTTGTCCCTAGATCGGAAATACCTGCAACTCTACCTCCTGAGGGGCATCTACATTCTCCTTCTTGTTTACATTATCTACACGGTTTAGATCTCTTTGTCCAGACGAGGGTTTCCAGGGCGATCTACTGCTGCTTTTATTATGAGTAACAACATCTGACGAGCCTTGTACCTCCTGCTGCATGCCTGACATGATATTCATCCTCCGATCCTCTACTGCAATACCACTATCACTGTAACTCATCCGCTCTTTTTTCAAATGTTTCTTCTTTTCTTCGGTTCTCTCCATCAAAATCTCAATTTCCTCAACGCCACCTCCATTCTTTAATATTTTACCTTCACCTCCTCCTGTTTTATTTTTTGGCAATTCCTCTGGCTGGTTTGAACAACAGCCTGCTGATTCCCACAGCATCCATTTCTGAACAGTGGCAGACATAATAGCAAAATCCTTTCTTTTAATATTCTGCCGTCCCTTCGTCAAGAAATCACAATGCATTAATCACTAGAAGAAATTAGCAGAAAACAGTCTATAATCAGGACTCCATAGAGGCTGGAGAATATCCTTGAACTTGGGGGAGCTCCCTGCATAAACCGAAATGCAAATTCACAAGAGATGAAGCTCAATCATAGCAGCTGGTTCTTACATGAGAAT
Organism: Picea sitchensis; assembly: GCA_010110895.2. Taxonomy (NCBI): domain Eukaryota; kingdom Viridiplantae; phylum Streptophyta; class Pinopsida; order Pinales; family Pinaceae; genus Picea; species Picea sitchensis. The sequence goes on from SNQJ01S0000622.1 coordinate 200,380, forward strand.
TTAGATCGCTCACTATACCACGCTAGACTATTGTTGCAACTAATTTGGTTGGTTGAAAAAATTGTGAAAGAAAACGTGGAGTAAATCGAATGTGCAAACGTGATCATGTGTTTGTGACCAGAACACGTAATTGAAAAGCAACGTACACGTCTCTCTCTTCTATTTATTGAGTAAAAGGTTGAGATAAACAATATTTCCACGTTGTCAAGCAATTTTTTTTATTTTTTATTTTTCATAAGAGAGAGTCGTATACAAACCAAAAACGCAGAAGAAAAACAAAGTGAACATATATCGTGATAGGAGTAAGTTAATTGGGTAGCAATCTTTTTTTTGAGTTTTGTTTTTTTGGTAAAAAAATGACCTGAATTCAACCAAATTTTTAGGAGTAGTATGAGTTTCACATGGATTAATGTTTCATACATTTCAAAACCTTATTTCAGGAATTATATCCTATTTTAAATCAACCCAGATACTCAAAAAATTAATCAAAATTTTGAATTAACTAAAAATTTAAAAATAAACCGTATGAAAACCTTTCATAAAAAATAATTCGAGAAAAGAGATTACCCTAGTTAGCCCACTCCGATAGAGATAGAGAGTATATGTATTTCAATATATCTAGGTATACAACATATATATCTCACGATTTATATTGGTACTCGCATAACTTTTTGCTAATGCGTATCCCTTACATCATGTAGTGCTGTACTCAGTTGAAAGTTTAATAGAAAAAGAAAAAGAATAGGAAGAAACTTTTGTGGAAACATGTTTTTTTATTTCTGAGAACTCTTATGGGATGAATTTTCTTCAGAGAATTTGAAAGGACGAGAAGGTATATATATATTGCAATTCTAAAGTCATAATGTATTCTTCACACTTGGAAACATGAAAGAGAATTGTTACATCTTTCACCAACCTCAATCCTTAAGCATCTCACTAAATTAAGTCATAAATTTGGTTTTCACACCCAAAAACGAAAGAGCATTGTCACATTCTTCAGCGACTTCAATTCTAATAACCCTTATAAAGAGTGAATGTCAAAATATAATGATTATCTAATGGTGTAAACATTCAAAAGTCTCGTACACTCTTTGGTTTAATATAACGGACCTCCCATTTCGTTACGACAACAAGCCTCACATAACAAGTGATTTTTTTTTTATTTTTGTGTGTGTGTGTATGTAGGAATGTAATAATGACATTATACTCAACATCGCAACACGACGACGAACACAACGCATGCAACTCACGCCACAACAAACATAATGACCTAACATAAAAGCATATCAAACACCTAGAAGCAATGTACGACATTCAACCGACGAAGAATAAGAATGACTACCCGCCCATCCTACTCTGCAATGGTTAGGACCTCCAGGACACATAAACAATGCTCAAGCCCAGGTTCCCATCGATTTTGACCATTTAAGGTCTCAAGGCTGGCGACTGTTCTGAGGAACAAGGAGGTGTCTACATCCCGCCCGACACAAGCAGACCAAGACTACTAAGCTAAGGACAATCATCCTAACAACCCAACACACCCAAAATTAATTACACAAGTAACTAGAACCCTTACAGTGAGCAAAACCAATCACATTGAGCGTTTACAAACCACGTACAAACATTAATTAATATTAATCAACAACCATTAATCAAGGCTAAAAGGTCGTTATCTATGACCTAAATTGGCGTTAATTACAGATCAATTAACCAGTCTAAATTCCATTAGTCAACGAGTTACCCGCCGAACTTAACATGAATTACGACTCAAATTTAGCGAGTCTGGGTTACCAATTAGGCGATATCTATAAATCCAACTAACCATAAACTTGAATAACAACATTAACATTCTTAAAGTGGAATGCTACCTACAACACTTATGAACAATTAAACCTCAACATTAGTCTAGATATAATGATTGAACTAACCACACTAGCTGTTTATTATCATTGAGGAGGAAACTGTCAGCTAATAACATTGTTGTAGCAAATCAACAAGGTAATTACATATCTGTTACATAGCAATTTATTACAACAGTTAACAAGGCATTTAACATAATGATTAACATAATCAATTAATTGAGCAATAATAGGGTAGTTTGCATGACTATTTTCATAACAAGTATTATAGCACTAACAAGGCGATTATCATGTTAATTAACATAAAAATTAATATAACAGTAGCAAGGCAATTTATATGACGATTAACATAGCGATTAATAGCGCAAAAACAAGGCAATTTACATGACTGTTAACCATTTAACTCGCTGCGACATTTAATCAATAAGTAGGAATCTGCTGACCATTCACAGTGTTGTAGCAATTGTTCTGGCATTTAGTAAGGCAATTAATATAGCATTTAACATTGCAATTAACAAGCCAATTAACTGTAGCAATTGTTCTGGTAAATTCGTGGTCATTCCAGCAAGCTCAGTCAACATTCTAAAGGAAAAAATCATGGGTAATTACAGCAAGCTCTGGCAACATTCTAAAGGAAAAATCATGGGTAATTACAGCAAGCTCCGACAACATTCTAAAGGCAAAATCATGGGTATTTAAACAACAATCTAAGTCAATCTTTAAAAGCAAAAACGTGGGTAATTTTAACAACAATCTCTTCACATTTTAAAGGCAAAAATCGTGGGCAATTAAACAACAACTCAGTCACGTTTTGGATGGAAAATCGTGAGCATTTAAACATCGATCTCAGTCACGTTTTGAATGAAAAATTCGTGAGAATTTAAACAACAATCACAGTCTCAATTTAAAAGGGAAAAACATGTATAGGGACACACTAGAAGGACATTCATGGCTATCCGTATTTTAAATATGCAGAATGATGTGCCCAAAATGCACCAGAAGGAACTCCGTGTTGCCATCATCATTTAAAAGGGAAAAACGTTGGCAAAATGAAGACATGGAAATGAATTTGTTTTCCATTGCCAGGATACCAATGCCACGCAGACAGGAATAAAAAAAAATGTTTTTCATCTCCCGGACACCAATATAAAATGCAGATAGGAAATCAAACGTTCTTCCCATTGCCAGAGTACCAATACAATGCAGACATGAATAAAAAAAACGTTTTTCATCTCCCAGATACCAATATAAAATGCAGATAGGAAATCAAACGTTCTTCCCATTGCCAGAGTACTAATATAATGCAGATAGGAATAAAAAAAACATTTTTCATCTCCTGGACACCAATATAAAATGCAGATAGGAAATCAAATGTTTTTTTTTTTCATTGCTAGAATACCCAAAAATTTGCAGACCGGAAATCAATTTGTGCTTCCAATGCTATAACCCCAATACAATGCAAACAATAGTAAGAGAACGCAAGGATACAATGGGAAAGGTCATGGAATGATTGCCGAGGTTTCTATCAGTCAAGGCATAGAGAAAACCAACCAGGACACAAGATAATCCACACACAAAGGTCGTTGCCAGATGGTGGAATCAACAATCAGCCAGGGACAAACATCAAGGGTAGACGGCTAACAGGTTCGTCCTTCGCTCATCATCCTTACACAGAAAAACAGGGCGTTGAGATCCATGGGTCTTTTAATGCTAAGGCGACGACCGTAGATCAGGCTCCTGGCCGACTGCTTAGGCGATGACTGGTGAGCTAAGGACGAAGGATAAACAACCATGAAGGTCACAATCAACACAACAAGGTGGTCAGGACATGAGGGAAAACGAAGGCCATGGGAGTCAACAACCATCGAGCTAGGCTAAGGAAAGTTCGGTCATCAATTTAAAAAAAAAAACATCAGTTTACTTCTCCATTGAATAAGCAGATCCAAGCATAAGTCATAATACATTCTACCATACAAAAATGAAGAGAGCGTACCGTTTCCTGATCGCCCGCTCCGAATGACGTCCCACGCGCTCCGTGCAACTCCCACTCGCCTACCGTCGAGACTTCACCGATACCTCCCAGCCAATGCTAAGGGTACTCTTCTTCCCCCTTAGCCCCCCGAGCCACAAAGGGGCCACACACTCACTATCCAGAGATTTCGACTAGCTCCCAGCTCGCCTCGCAAGGCTGAGCTACCACTCCTTACCGAGCTGGGCATCCAAACTCCCACAAGTTAAATCAATCAAGTAGATATTTCTGCAGCGTAACGTTACACAAACAGAAGATCCCCCAACCTCCATCACCTCCCTTCATTATATAGAGTTTCATGGTTCCTTACTTTCCAAAAATTCTCTTTTAGTTAAGTTTTTATAATTAATTTCCTAAAAATTCCTCCCCGTACAAGTGTCACCCATCTCCTTCCTTCCTCCATAAATTAACTTCTTTAATTAATTAATTATCTTTATTTCCCTCACCCACCTAGAGTTACTCCTAGAATCACTCCTAGGTGTCCCCAAATTCTTTTACAGGTTTTAATAACTTTCCCTTTTATTAAATTGCTAGTTTAGTTTAAATTAGAAAGCTCTTAAATGGCAGATGCTTTACTAAGTTTGACCTTCCGCTTTTTCCCTTAAGTTCCCCTTTTTCCCTTTTTATGTTTACCTCTTTTCTTAGTTTCCTAAAATTTTAGATTTTCCCTCTTTCCCCTTTTTAATTAGAACTCAAAAAGGCAGGTGTGGAATTTAAC
>SNQJ01S0000622.1:212755-242925 GCA_010110895.2 Picea sitchensis
CAACGTGAGATTTTTTTTTTTGTTTGTTAATTTGTGCAGGACCTGCGATTAACCTGTGGCTTGAGAAACCGCGACTCAGGGGCATCTAAGCCGTCAAAATCACCCGGGGATCGCACCCGGCCTGAGCCACACCAACCCTTAACGTGGTTGGATTTTTTGTCCCCGCAGGTTTCGAACCGGTGACTTTAACAACACGAAGTGGCTTAACAACACACTCCGTCACCGACTGTCCTACACCTCCGGGACTGGCAGGTGTGGAATTTAACCCTTTTTCCCTTTTATCATTTAGTTAGTATATTTTAAATTATCAAAAAGATAAAACAATTAATTCCAACTGATTTTTTATGAATAATTTAAATTTCTTACTCCCTTCGTGTTAGAAGATTTTACGAAGATTATAATTATTATTTAAGTTGTTTTTATTTTAATTATTATTTTTTTATTTTTATAGGTAGACAAAATTTTACCACTAGCGTAATTTAGACTTAGACCTTAAATTTTGTATTGGGCGACATTTAATGAGGGAAATTGTATTTTTTTTTTAAATACTTAACACGTTATTCATCCTAAGGTCGTCTTGATTCATTCATTTATCAAAACAACATGACATGCCCTTCAGGACACATTAGGTGCTCCAAGGGTGCCACTCGCCTCTTTCCATTTTTCTTGCGCGAAGTGCCCTTCAGGATGCACCACGTGCTCCAAGGGTGTCACTCGCCTCTTGATTGACTTGGTAGACATCAAAAACCCCTGGAGTCAATACTCCGCCAGGTGAAATTGTGGGAGACTAAGGGCCTCTAAGGAATAAGGCCCCCGCCTTATTGCGTGCCCCTTAGAATCATCGTGAGCGACTGTCGCAGTCTGCCCTCACGACATCGTGGGTCCTCTCGAACTAGGTAATTGTTAACCTATAGTTTGAGCCACGGTGGGAGTGATAGTAGGTTGTGGCAGGGATGTTGTCCACACCTCTCCCTCAACATCTCTGGTAGTCATGCGTGATCCCTTTACTCCACATGTGAGTCTGGTCGGCAAGCTATCGTCAACCTGCATCATCAACAAATCATGTCAGAATATATCCATATCATATCATCTAATCAGATGCGCTAATATCATAGTAAAAAAAATCAAACCCCAATGGTACATTCCCCGACTCAATCCGGAGTCCAAGGGGTTCCATCGATGCCTCTGCATCCTCGAGGTCCAAATTCCTACACACTCAATAAAACCGAGTCAATAACACCTGTCTATGTCAATGCAGTAAAACAACATGTCATCAACCCATAACGCCTATAATCAAAATCAAAATTTTTAATAGCATAATAATCTGGATCACTTGCTCGTCACTTGCGAGCAAGTGTCCTCAAAGAATAATTTCGCTCAGTACGCTAGAGTGAGATGTTACACTTAATTCCAATTAGTCAAGTGAGTGAAATCCTTCTTATTCAATGGCTAAGTTTTGGATAAAACCAAAATGGCACTTTCTATTCAAGGATTAATCAATATTATTTATGTAATGTGATAAGGGTGTCTTTTCTTTTTTGAATTCAAAGAAGAAGAGGACAAAATATTTAGAAGACTTTGTTTCATAAGTTTTGATGGTTTATAATGGATCATTGTACAAAAAATTCTTATTGTGATATCCTTTGATATCCTTCTTGTTCAATGGCTAAGCCTCAAATAAATAAAAAATGGGCATCTTAAGAATTAATCAATATTATTATCCAGGTGATAAGGGTTTATTTTCTTTTTTTAATTCAAAGAAGAGGAAAATATGAATATTTTAAAGATTAATCAATGTTATAGGTGATCAGAGTTTATTTTCTTTTTTTAATTCAAAGAAGAAGACGACAAAATATTTAGAAGATTTTGCTTTATAAGCTTTAATGGTTTATATTGAATCATTTAGCTTTAAACTAATTTAATCAAAAGAGGAAATTCCTATTGTAATTTTCCAGGAAAGGTTAGTCACATTCTCTTCCATTTTCTCTATAAATATTAAATATTTAACAAAATAAAAAACATGTTTTTAACCTAAATCAAATATAAGATCTTTGCATTCCCTCTATGAATATTAAATACTTAACAAAGAAACATGTTTTGAACCTAAATCAAATATAAGATGTTTGCATTGTTTAGATATGTAACAATGTTGATTTGGAAAAAAATTTTAAATAGTCTTTACCATTTTCATTCAAAAATTAGATTATGTGTATATTTTTTTAAAATATAATGTAGGTTGTAAGTATCTTCTTCAACCCATTTTTATTAATGAAAATGAAGGTTTCATTAATAAAAAAATAAAAATAATAATACAAAGTATAAGAAAAAGAAAACATATTCATATCAAATGTTTAAATAACAATATAGTCACCTAAACAAAACAAAAAACATTTAGTTATAAAAACAAAAATAAATACTATATGATAGATGGAGAGCTTCATTCATAAATTATAAAAAAAAATGAAAAGAAAATCCCTGCATGAGAGTCTTCATAACCAAGGACTATGTCATGGAAAGCAATACAATGGAAATAATAGAGGGAGATGCACAAAGTTGGGAGTTCTAAAAGAGGTAACAAAATTTTGCACAAATTGTTCATATTGTGAAAAAAATAAAATGAGAGTTTGCACAAATTGTTTACATAGTGATAAAAATAAAATTAGAGTTTCTACATAAAGGAAAGGATTGTGTTTAAATTAGATTGGCAATGTTAAGACAACAAGTGTCTTGTTATGAATACATGTCTCATAACATGTGTAAGTTTTTTTATGTATAAAAAAATGGTTAACAATTTTATCTAACTTTCTTTGAACTTTTTTAAAAGAGAAGAAAAACAAGCAAGTTTTGGATGCTAGAGCATAGTGTGGAGGTTAGAGGACAATGTAGAGGTGTTGACAAGTTCTATATTCTACATTTGTATAGTGAGATTTCATGTTCAATGGTGAGGTAGGAATCCATTATCTCTTTAATTTTGTAATTTATTGATTCTAATTTTTTTATTTGTTTCCTTCAAAATTTCATTGCATTAAAAATACAATTTTAATTTGAAAACCCAAACCCAAAATAAAACCTAAATCAAATTCAAATAAATACCCCACCAACTATGAAATACCCCACCAACTATGGACCAAAATGTTGAGATCCTTCTTGAGATTACAAATTTAAGACTTTTAAATGATATGTTTAGAGAGGGCATGGACCAAATTCATAAGTCACGTGGTGATACCCTTAATTGAAATTATTCCTATTATTAACCAAATAGAAAAATCACTTTATAATGTCTCCGTACATGGAGTAGTTTGTAATTAACATTAACATTCATAAATTAAGCTAGAGAAACATTTATTAATAAAAAATTTATTAATAAAGATGGTTTGACCTTAGGTAAGCCCAACCTCCTTGTACCCCTTTGACATTTTTATATATCATTCCCTTGTACTTATTTCTCATTTAATTGTTATGCGTCTTTTATATCTTTATTAATATTTCACAATGAAATAACTATTTATTTTGTATAAATTGAATTTCATTGCTTGCAAGTGGGATTAGACCAATCTTTAAAAAAAATACTATGAAAAATATCATTAAAAGTCTTGGAATCATAGGTTTTGGGGTTTATAAATTCTATCCCCATAAAACTTCTTTGCAAATGGTTTATCTCAATGGACATTGATCAATGAATTTTTGGAATTCAAAGTGTGAAAAGGGTTAAACTATTTGTAAACCAATACTTATGGGACATCATTTGGAACCTCTTCCTTGATTATAACATGAGTTTTTGACTTTTATTCAAATTAGGTATACCCTTAATATAATTCATCATTCTCCTAATCTTTAAAAACACTATTTTTACAATATTGAAACAACCCATTCTTTTTCTATCAAAAACCTCACTGCCTCCATTCTTGTATTTTTTTATAACCTTGACCTCTCTTCATTGTCTATAAAACTATGAACCTATCTATTGCCTTAATATTGCTTCATGTAACCCTTTGTTTCCATTGTGCAAAATTATGTGACAAAATTTTTATCCATGGCAAAGCACATTACCTAAAAATCATGCTCCTCATGTACCAAATTATGCATCCTTTTTGGAAATTTGATTTCCTTTGTAACCATTGAATTTTCCCATCTCATGATATGATATAACCCATGCCAAGTTTGAATAGTATGACCTCACCTATATTTCACACCCCACAATACATTCTCATAATTTTCCATTGCATCTATGTGGTTTCTAAGCTAATATGATCAACACCTAAAGATCCCATGCCTAATTCATCTATGGGTCATGCAATCATCTCTAAGATTCCCCGGAGTTTTAATCTATAATTTTCCCTTCTCAAATAAAAAGCACACTCTATTGTATGTCCTTCACCTCATTTGCATTTTAAGTATCCATGTATCAACAACTTTATTCCAAATCTTAACCCCAATATCACCCTATATATTAATTTCTTTGTTAATCAAAATCATTAACCAAGTCCATTGTTGTAACTCTCAACCCAAGTTAAGAGATCTAGATTTATTTTAATGCTCAATCTATGACATCAAATTTTGGCATGACGAAATTGTATAGTGGATCCAAGATTATGGTGGAGAACTAAAATTCTAATATACATTAAAATTTAAAGAATTAAAGAAATTGAAATTTTGCATGATGTCCAATTTTGTTTTGAGAATTGCATACCAACTATCACTAAGTATGGTGAGAAACTAAGCTCAAGATTTTGTTGTATCAAGGATGAGAAAACCAATAAGTATGACACATTATGTGAAGCATTAGGTTCATTTATGCAATAGATGAAATAAATGATCTAACAGATAACACCACTGATCTATCAAATGACACATTTGATTTAGTAGGTGATACCATTGACACCTAACTCATATAGAACCTATAATCTCATGTATCAAATGGGTCGATCATTTCAAAACCCAAACCTCCTAAGAAATTGAACCAGGAAAAACTAAATTCGATAGGAAGAACCCCGTGATGGGTATCATCTAGTTAAACAAGGTTGGAAGGTGTAATATGTGCATAAATATAATGATACAATCATCATTAATTTCTAGTTGTCTCTGTGGAAATAATTGCTGACATGGAAATACAAAATAATGCTATGTCAAAAGAGACTTAATAAGAAATAGATGTTAAATGTAGTTTCATATAATCAATCACTATGATTTAATAACCAAACTGGGAAGAAATTCAAGAAATTTTAATATACACATAAGATAAGGGGAATATACAATATGATAATGAGATTTTCTTCCACAGTAATTTGTATGAAAATTATTAAATCACACAATTATTCTTCATTCCAAATGTATCATGGAGCCATATCTATTTGTTCACTGAAAATTTTTAGAGACATGGTTTACTTGAGCTGAAATTTAGAGGTAACTTAGTATTAGCAATAAAAATGGAATCAAAAGAAAGAACCCATTTAATCTGTGAGGTGCTATAGCCTACCATATAGTGGCCACTGGTTCTAATTCCATGAAGCATTACACCCACATAAAATGGTATATAGATCAAAACAACATAAGTAGTTTTTTTCCAGGCATTGTTCAATAGTCCCTGCCACTGCATGAAGTCCAATACCACCCAGAGCTATCACAAAAAAAGGGGGTAATTATGCTTAAAGAATATCTCCCTCTTTAGGAAGAAACAAAATGATACAAATCTACCTATCTATTTAGATTATAGGGTTTGAACCACTTGATGTTAGACAATTGCTACCTGTTATTACTTATTACTAGCAAGAAATCACAAATTTGAGACATCACTACTATTCCTAAACTTGAATAGGATGACTAGTCACTCATTTAAACAAATGTACTATTTATGAAATATTATAGTAGAAGGAATTCATCTCTCTAAAATGAAAAAAAAAATACAATAATATTGTTCTGTCGAGCCCATATAATAAAAAGAATAAACCAAAATAAGAACAATTTTCCAAGCTAGGTTATAAGAGATTCTGCAACAAGTTAGTGTAGCAATTTCTCTAGAATAATGAAGCTAATAACTCAATGAAACTTCATAATAAAACAAAGCCAACACCAATAGGGTAGTAAGACCAATAATGCAAAATTACATGCTTCAATGCATTGAATACAATAACAAAAATCTCAGGTCCTTTTTATATGCTTCAATGCATTGAATACAATAACAAAAATCTAAGGTCCTTTTTAGTTCAAGGTAGGAATGATGCAAAAGTATCATCAGATATCAGTAATCTAGGCCAATCTCATCCAACCAATCCTTGTAATTCATTATGAACTCAAATTCAAAAAGAAAAATTACACAAGGAAAATGTAATAAGTAGAAGTTGATTGCCTGCCATTTTTAAAATCATAACTTGTCTTTATATCTAGTATAATGTATTACACAATGATTTCGAGTCTGGGCTAAATAATATATGCACAAGATATCCAAGAAGAAGGTCAAGTTCCTTCCTAGAATATTAACCCCTTTTTTATGATTACAGTTACAATCACCAATTTAATACTATATGGATTTTCCAAAACTAAAATGAGAGATTTTATATTCAGTATATTTCTATCAATTTAAACATGGATGTGTTGGTGCACTAATTGGAAGATAAGATAGTTGTGAACTAGTAAATATAAGGAGAAATATATTCAAACGAATGAACCCAATCATTTTTGAGAATATGATATGTAGCCTCATAAAAAGATATCAATAAGAGAGTTTGTATTTTTCACAAGACTAGTCCAGATAGATACATGAAACTATGGAAATGATAATAATGAGTAGAGAGGTGCCCCTGCAACTATTAATCAATGCTTACGTTCGTTTCAGGAGGCATTTTAGACACCCCACCAGTTATGGAACCTATTTCCCAGGATAATGAGCAAGCACGGGTTGAAGACCTCTCGAACATACTCTAACAAAATTGTCGGTATTAGGATTGTTCTTCACAAATTTATGCTCATTAATCCTAAGTGGGATACATAGACATTCATGACTACTATTAACCATTAGAGGGATTAATCTATATTATTTTCTATGCCAAACACACATACCTATAAACTAATTTAATTGTAGTTCAATTCTTGAATAATGACATTAGCGTGATAGGTTTTGAAAGGGAAAGGCCAATGCATCATAACTTAACTATATATAGAGTGAGAAACTCGGATCGATAGATATCAAAATCTTGTACTATAGCTATACTATCAAATATTGTATTCAATACATACTTGATCATAAATCTTGAGCTATTACCTTCCACCAAATTCTCTCTCAAACAAATACTAGAGAATAATCCCACAACAAAACACTATGCAGGGATTCTAGAAATATTACTTTCATACAACTAGATTTTTCACAACCATACCAATTTTATTATAATCAATATATATAATAAATTACCAGAGGACAAGGATTCATTTATCTTTTGAAAGTTGCAGACCAAAAAAATAGTTGACTGAGCGATTTCCACTCAACCATGGATAGTTTGCAGTAGACGCCACCTCCTAGTCACGCGATGATACCACCAGGGAGAAGTAGAACAAGAACAAATCTAAATTAGAAACTTCAAAAAGTTTTCAACCAATGATTTTTATTGTTTCTTCTTGAGGACATAACATCTCTCAGGTATCTACAATACTTGCCCCACACAACAGAAGGAGAACCTCCTTCTCTAATGTACAATACCTCAAAATATCCTTGTTTTAGTGCTATTCAATGTGTGCATAGAGAGGTCTAGGTTGATATCTGAAGATTATGCAGAAGTTATATTGGTGTCTTGAAATTTTCTTTTTCTAACACCTTTCTCTCATAAATGGTTTGTTCTATATGGACTTGGCTCCCAATTGTTTATTGTCTCCTCTCCAAAAACTCCCCTTTTCCCCTTTTCTTAACTACCCCTTTCTTCCCATTCAAATTTTATTCATGCATGATGACAAGAGAATTCCATTTCAACTTATTTTCCTAGTTCCAAGAATATAGGGAAGACAACTTGCTAGGTTTTAAGAAATGGTGGCTTAGATTGAAGAATTTGTTTCTTCCAGTCCTTTTAACCCATTTTTGTTTTGAAATTAAAATTTTGAAATGGGTGAAGGTTCAAGGTAACATAAGGTAGATGTTTTTAGGCATAACCCCCCCTTATACCCCTTCACCTTTCCCCTCTTGTGGTATCATAGCCCCTTTACACACTCATGCTCAATTGGCCTTGGTCATTTTTTTATTAACTATAGAAATAAAAATACTTAAATTAATCAAGACAATCAAACTGGGATGTTACATGGCCCCCCTAGAATAACACCATCCTCAGTGTTCTATTACTATAACAATGTTTATGTCATCATTTTTCAACTATACTTGCAATTCCATTATCTTCCTTGTCATGGTACATCTCCAATCTCTTAGCATTTCAGCATATCCCTACAACAATCATGAAGAAAAACACATATATCATAGCCATTTCTATGCATTAAATATTTCATCTATATGAATCCAATCTATGAATTTTAATTCACAACTAAAGTGTAAATAATCCAATATGAAGTATGCAATCCAATACAATACTTATATGTATGAATATGTATCTGCTCCATATGGATACCACATATAGAACTCGACTCACTATTTTCCTGGGCACACCCAATACACTCATGATCCCAAGTGGTATGTTATTCATTCAATCCTCCTCTTCCTCACAGTCAATCACCCTCCAGGATCAAGAATCCTCTTTTTTATTACACAATCCCTCGAGCGATCCATCATTTTCCAAGGATTACTCACAATGGAATAATACCGAGACTTATAGAGTCTTACAACTAAGGAATCCCTTGTCTTTCTCTAACTTATCATAGCACATCTCAACGATGATCATGGAATATCATAGGATCCAATGTTACAATAATACCCTCTTCTCAATGATTTCAAGCTCATCAACCATCATCTGTCCTTCCTGGACAAATCCATCATCTCACCTATATCATATACATATAGTTACCATGAGATATCATCATAGCAATTTCAATCGGAAATGTTTTAAATCTGTTTCACCTAGACATCAAATTCCACTTATTAATTTCAAAATTGTTTTCATATAGGAAGTCAGATTTATTAAGTATGATATCCTTCTCATAATGTTTGGCTCTTGCATGTGGTAACACACAGTATTCATTATGAACTTACACTCATAGTGATATCTTAGACCATCCTACCTGCGATTTGAACTTTCAATTAACCAAACAATTGTGAGTATGCATATAAGCCTTTTATTGTAACATTTATAAAATCCCCAATTATTATCTTAGAATTATAACTTACTAATAATTCATTGACTTCAAGTTGCATATCACATGAATTGAAATGACACTATCATTCATTATATATGCATTACAAGCATGCATCCACTCAATGTATCAGGCATATGTACCAACATAATTCATAATTGTAGGATCATTGTTTGTATGATTTCATAGTTTATTTATGCATATTCCCTCAATGCATTCTCACATTGAGTCAAACTTACCATAGTTAAATTTCATGTGTTTTTCCAAGATAATTTGGAGTACTCAATCAATGTCTCTACATCCTCACATCCTTCACTACTTTTAAATTTAATTTAATTTAATTTTTCTGAAGCCTTAAGTATTTGACCTTCAACATTTGCAAACCCAGGGACTTCCCTGTCCTACACTTGAGAATTGCTTGATACCACTTCAAAGGAAAATTCAGAGTCCTGGGCATCTTGATTTATTTCTTCAGTTCCCTCTAAATCACTCCATCAATTAAAATGAACTATCTTGTAGGTTAGCTTATGTCCTATTTGTTGAAATGTACACTTGACACTGAGAGGAGGGGTGAATCGATGTCTGGAAATTTTGGCTACTTTTCACACTTTCATATATTAACTGAATTAATTGAATAAGATATGCAGTTCAATTAATTATTCATAAACATCTAAAACACAAACTGTATGAAGTAGATATAATATCTTTCTTTTATTTATTTAACTTGTATAAATACATATAAAATCAATCCTTTAATATCTTTGATTTCAACTGAATATGAGAGATCGAACTCTCTAATCCAAGACCCAACTTGTAGTTATCAGATCCAACTGAGAAATGAGGAATCCAACCCTCATAGCAAGTCCCAACTTGTTGATCTCAGATCAAACTGAGATGTGAGGAATCAAATCCTCATACAAGGCCCAACTTGTCAACAGGAACCAACCTAATAGAATGAACCTTCATTCAATCCATTATATATAAATATATATACTTCAACAAATTCAACTACTTCTTTTGTTCACCATACTTCTTTGATTATATAGTCTCCCAATAGGTATGAGTTTGAAGCATTATGTCCATTTTTTTGAAACATTACACCTCTTGTTATCGAATTAATAGGTAAGTGCGGATGCAAACATATCTCCCTAACTTGCACGAGAAACTAGAACAAAACATAACATAATACACACTTCGCCTTAAATTTCATCATCATATTAACTAGTTTAGTGAGGTAAAAGTTACATACCTTTTAAACAACGCTTGATCCTCGCTAGTGTTGTCCTTGTAGCTCCTTCCTTGAGTTTGCATAATAGTAAGAATGTCTAAGAATCACAAACCAACAAAAGAGGGAAACAAGGATATATGTATTCTAACAAAGTCTATGTATATGATCAAGAAATTATACAATAAAAGACAAGATGCTTTTATAGGGAAGAAATGTATTACTATATTAAGTGAATAGAAAGTGGAGAATATAACCCATGTCTCGATGTTGCAAGGTCCCCTTTCGATGGCTCTTTGCTTCAACACACACACCTTTTATCCAATGCCTTGAATGAAGAAGATCCACAATCTGACTTGAAGAACTAAAGCAAAGCTCTCAAGCATAATCTAAAGTAGAACTCTCCATACAAATATTAACCTATTCAACCTTAGCCTTTTCCATGAGAGATCCCTCTTTATATAGTGGGAAAGAGATATGGACGAGGATATTAGGATGATCCCACCAAATCAGAGAAGCAAGTAAGATCCAAACTGATCGGAGGCCACCTCATTTTCTAGAATATTCCCTTCTAGAACATTCGTGAAATTTGACTTTTCTCATGCTTTAAGCATCATCACACACTATGCACAAGCAACATGTGACGACGTCTAAGTCTAGGTTTAGGTCAAAGTGTGACGATGAGGAATCATTTCACCCCATGCATATATCAGGGTGCAACGACCTTCCTTGACATGGTTTTTGAAAGAGGAAAGCAAATCACTTTTCCCATGGAGAAAGTATCTTTTAATATTTTCCAGGAACATGAACACATGTTTTCAAATGATCACTGAGGTGACCAAAATAATGTGCAACACCTCTTCAAACACCTCTTCATTTGAATTAATAATAATAATTTCTATTATTATTATTATCATTAATAGTTTGATTTAAAGACTTCAAATCCCTTGTTTTACATTTATTCTATTTTGGCTAAAAACCTGTCACTGCAAATGTTGCAGAAATCGAGTTTCGTAGAGGCGCTTCCTTCAAACCATGTTTTTAAGCACTGCCTCTTCTTTCACCCTTATTCCTCTATCATGAGACCAATGTTTCATGCTACATAATTCTTCCCCTTTTTTCTTTTTATCCCCCATATGTCGAGTGTTTCGAGTGTTGGGACCGTGTTCTCTGGGATTCGACACTCTGGAACTTTTCTTCTCTTCACCAAATCTTGTTATCTCCGAAGTGATATATTTCAGAGTGTTATGTCTCGAGAAACTTTAATTCACGGTTTTAATCCTCATCGTTGATCACGATTTCAGATCAATTGTCTGATCATTATTTTAAAAGACTCATTTCTCACAATTTTCTTATCCTTATCTAATGGCTGGGATTCAATCATGAGATGGACGGTTTTCATTTCCTCCGGTACTTCGCGACTTCGGGAGTTGTTTTTTTTTATAAACTTCCAATTCTCCCGGACTAAATTTCACCAAAGCGTATATACTCTATTAATCTTGAGTTGACGTGTGTCCATAAACTTCAATGGTCTAGATCTTATTTCAGAGCTTCGGTACTCCGAGACTCCGGGTTACTAGAACTCTGACGTAGCTCAATTCCTCCAGAGTGATAACCTACCAAAAAATTCATAAAGCGGTGGTGACCGCTTGCTGTCGGTTAACACCTCCGCTTACGTTATCCTTCCACTATGCTTGATCAACGATTGAAAACGCTCCTGAAGTAGATCAATGGTTTGCGTTACTTCGTGATTTACGCTTACTCTGTCCTTCCATTGTACTTGATCAACGATCGAGAATGCTCCCGAATTAGATCAATGATTAGCGTTACTTCGTGATTTACGCTTACTCTATCCTTCCACTGTACTTGATCAACGGTTGAGAATGCTCCCGAATTAGATCAACGATTAGCATTACTTCATGATTTATGCTTACTCTATCCTTCCACTGTACTTGATCAACAATCGAGAGAGCCCGAAAGATCTTATATCAATGACCATCATTAACTTCGGCCTTTGACACTTTGGTTATTTGTTGGTAGTAGAAACTAGATATCCCTGAAGGAATTAATCCCAGAGTGACGTAGCTTGTTGATGTGATTGTTGACATGGCACTGGTTGAGTGGCTACCATGTGTCACCTATATTCGTGATTTTCATATACCTAAAGTTCCAACTATCCCTTGACACTTGTCACCATTTGGATGCGCCAAGTGTCCTTGCTGAAGTGGGTTGTTACTGTGTGTACCACAAGTCTTACTTCATGACTTCAAAACTCCAGCCTTCAGGTGAAATTACATGTTCTAAACCATTTTCTACCAAAGTGGTCAGCGCCGAAGTTGACAATATCCTTGTGATTTGAAGATTCTTATGTTTTAATCCATATCAATGGTTGATGGGAATTCGGGGATTCAACCTTCAGGTAATATTACCTGTTCTTGGCTTCTTTTTTCTGGAGTGATCAGTGATGGAGTTGGCTACTACTACACAACTCTGATTTGACAACTATAATATTTCGCTCTAGATCAACGTTTGTCATGACTTTGGGGCTTCGAACTTCGTGTAATATTTCCTGTTCTAGACTCCTTTTCTCCAGAGTGGTTAGCGCCGAAGTTACGAGTTCTACTAAGGTTTAATCCAATGGCTAAGATCTTTCCTGATGCTATCTGACGATTTTAATCAGGAACTTCGTGCCTTGGAATTTCTTATCCTATCCTTCCACTTTATTTTGATCGGATGATCAATATTACTCCCGAAATTTTTCTGAGATCGAACGACTCATGTCCACTTCGGGACTTCGTCTTCGACTTAAATATTTTTCCTTCGGGTAATTTTATTCGAAGTATTCAACTCTGAATTTGACCATTGTTCCTCTTACACAATCTGATGGTTTAAGTCACTCCCGAATCTTCAATAATATGACTACGATTCTCTCCTTATTTACGCATGTTTCCTCTGTGATCCAATGGTTCGATTTACATCCGAATTCTGGATGAACGACTCCAGTTGCTTGATTTTTATAAAGGTTTCCACCTGTAAAAATTCTCTTTCTGAAAATTGATCTCCTGCGCGACTTCAAAAGCATTATCTCTTCTAAGATTTGGAAAATGTACCTGTAACAAAGATCATCGATCCTTGACAGTGATCGAATATTACATCGATGAAATTTACCATATGATTTTTCTCCTGAACTTTAGCCTTGCTTCTATGTTACATTCTCTTTCCATCAATGACCCTTCATTACATATGGACAAACCTTATTGGCCATCCTGACACTAATACAAAATGTATAACTTTGTTCATGACTAATTCATGTTGTATAAATTTATTCATGATTGATTCATGTTGCCATCAATGACAACACACAATCAATAATGCCAACAATATGCCCCTTTGTCATTGAGGGTAACATATATGTAAAACAAAAATGATTTCATACCTTTTCTAAGTATACCACTGATATTCTTTTCTATATGATAGAAAATTTGTTTTTTTCTTAACTTTGTTTTACTACTTCTCTCCCCCTTTGACATCAATGACAAAGAGTGAGGCTTTGACTATTTTTATCCCTCTGTGAATTTACTAACTTCTTATCTCAATTCATTGGAATATTTGTGTTTAATACGTAGTCTTCTTGATACTAACTTGTAGTGATACCAATTTGTAGTGATCAAGTCTTTTAAACCTACTCTAAATACTTTCTTATTTGATAACCAAAATACTCCCCCCCTGAGTTTTTACTGTCTTTCCTTTGTCAAATAGGACAAGGGTATGAATATTACTGATTCTTCTTTGATATTTCACAGGAATATCAATTGAGGATTGATACCAATTGATTTACTACCAATTTTGTTATGAATTGATGTTTTCTAATATTAATTGATCTTTGTTGATTGATACCCCTTGAACTTCTCTGCTAATTTTCTCTTCTCCCCTTTTTACAAAAATGACAAAAAGGATCTTTTATTGTTCTCTCTGAGTTTATACTCCCCCTAAGGCGATGCTCTCCTTTGTCCATTTTCTCCTTCTTTTATTCTACAACTCCCCATATCAATGTTTTTTCTTTCTTTGGCTAAAGGATTATGACATCATCAGGATTGTGTCATATTCTTCTATAGGGACTTCCCTTTCTTGAGCTTGATTTATTTCATATTGAATTTCACATTCGTTATTGGGACCTTCACCCATCATTTTCTTGTTATTAATTTCTTCATTTTCAGGTGCAAGATCATCTTTTTTTCTTTCTCCTTCATATTTTCTTCTCCATATCTTTCTATGAGATATTCTTCTTTTTGGACCTTTTCTTTCTAATTGTGTTTTTGGAGATTTGTCATCTCCTTTCTTCTTCCAATTTTTTTAGGGTTTCTCCCTGACTTGAATGAGTTATTTAAGGATTGACTTTTTGAACTCCTACAGCTTTGGGATTTGTGCCCAAACCTATCACAATTGTAACATCTCATTTTATGACAAAATTTTGTTGTGTTCCCAACAAAATTGCATCTCCAACATCTAATTGAGTTGTTAGATTTTCCTGCATATCCTTTCTCTAGTTTCTTGCAATCCATTGCTTTATGACCAAAGTTATGACAAGAAAAGAAATAGCCATTGAAGGTGTTTCCATTCTTGAATTTATTTTGACTTGAGAGATCTATCTTTTGATTTTCTTCTTCCTTTTTAATTCTATAGCTTCCTTCCTTAACAAAGTTCATGACTTGTAATTGCACCTTTTCCTTTTGAGAAGGATTATCCTTTCTCATGTTTGTAAATGGTGCTCCATTTGTCATTATCTTCCTTTTTATTCTATCCAAGACTAGTTTTGTCATTAACTAATCTTTGATTGTTCCAAATATTATCTAGGATAGTGGACCTATTCTGGAATTTGATAGGTTTATTTGTCTTTTCATCCATCTTTTTGAGATTGACTATTTCCAATTTCAACATGTGACATGCATCTTCCTTTTTAGTTAACTGAATCTTCAGGGCTTCTTCCACTTTCTTAGCATGTTCAAGATGAGTCTTTAGATTGATGACTATTTATTCTATCTCATCCAAGAATTCTTTTCATTTAATAGTTATGTCATATGTATTCAATTCTTCCATATCTTTTGTTAGATCAAAAACTTTAGTTCTCAATATTTTGATTTCTTCCTCATTTTCTAGTTGAATCCTTTTGAGGTTGATGGCTTCTAATTCCAACATTTGGCATGATTCTTCCTTTTTAGTTAATTGGATCTTCTAGGCTTCTTCCTTTTTCTTAGATTCTTCAATTTGAGTCATTAGATATGCATTAGTACTTTCATTTATCTTTTTTAAGTTGATGATTTCCAATTCCAACATGTGGTAAGAATTTTCTTTCCTAGATAACTGGATCTTCAGGAATTCATCACTTTATGTAGTTTCCTCAAGTTGAGTTTTTAGACTTTTAACCAATTCTTATGTTTCTTCTAGTACTTATTTTATTTTATTGTCATGTGTCTTTAATTCTTCCATCTCTTTTGTTAGATTAACAACTTCTGTTTTCAAACTTTTGATCTCTTCTTCTTTGTTTTCTAGCTGAACCTTGTGTTCATGCTCTTCATGGTTAGATTGATCTAACTGTTGTAGTAACAACATATCTTTCTTTTGAATTTTCTCCAACTCTTCAAAATTTCACATAACTGCGTATTCAAGCTGGTCAAGAACATCCCTACTAACTTCAATATATACACTGTTTTTTGGTTCCATACCAATCACTTCAAATGTAGTTATAACATAATTCTTAAAATCTAATAGTTTTTCTTTGGTGAATACTGAGGTATTCATCAATTCCTTGATGTAGTAGTCTTCATTGTTGATGACTGGGGTTTTCATCAAATCATGCATTTCATTCTGATTAGAAATCTCTTTCTCTATATTCTATTCTTCAATCTAATTGGAATTCTCCTTTTATTTATCTTGTTCCTTATTTGGATAAGAATTATCTTCTTCTAGGTTTTGTTCTTTATTCTGACAAGAATCCTCTTTATCTGAGTCTTGTTCCTTACTTTTATAGGGTTTATCTTCTTCTTGTGATTCATTTTGATAACAATTTTGTAGGTGGAGCCATAATTCTTTAGCATATTTGTAGTGTCTCATCTTTTCTTTGACTTGGTTTGACAATCCATCCTAGATTGCTTTTCAGGCTAATGAATTGTTTCTCCTTGCTTCCTTTGCAGTTTTGGTTTTTCTCTTTGAAGTAGTTAAGTGTCAGGGCTTACTTACTATCGAATCCCAAACTCCATATCCTCTTGACTTCATATATCTTTTCATATTTTCCCTCCATGAAGAATAATTTGTTCCATCAAATAAGGGAGATTCATTTGTGGAGATAGCAATTTGTCCACCCATTTCTTCATAATCTACCTTCCAGTGTTTAAACTATGTTGAAGGCACCCACTCTGATACCAATTGTTGAAATGTACACTTGACACTGAGAGGGGGGGGGGGTGAATCAATGTCTAGAACTTTTGGCTACTTTTCACACTTTCATAGATTAGCTGAATTAATTGAATAAGATATGTAGTTAAATTAATTATTCATAAACATCTAAAACAAAAACTGTATGAAGTAGATATAATGTCTTTATTTTATTTATTTAACTTGTATAAAGACATATAAAATCAATCCTTTAATATCTTTGATTTCAACTAAATATGAGAGATCCAACTCTCTGATAGAATACCCAGCTTGTAGTTCTCAGATCCAACTGAGAAATGAGGAATCCAACCCTCATAACAAGTCCCATCTTGTTGATCTTAGATCCAACTGAGATGTGAGGAATCCAATTCTCATACAAGACCCATCTTACAAATAGGCACCAACCTGATAGAATGAACCTTCATTCAATACATTATATATAAATATATATACTTCAATAAATTCAACTACTTCTTTTGTTCACCATACTTTTTTTTTTATATAGTCTCCCAATAGGGATGAGTTTGAAGCATTATGTCCCTTTGTTTGAACCATTACACCTCTTCATTTGAATTAATAATACTAATTTATGTTATTATTATTATCATTAATAGTTTGATTTAAAGACTTCAAATCCCTTGTTTTGCATTTATTCCATTTTGGCTAAAACCCTGTCACTGCAAATGTTGCAGAAATCGACTTCTGCGGAGGCGCTTTCGTCAAACCATGTTTTTAAGCACTACCTATTCTTTCACCCTTATTCCTTTGTCATGATACCAATGTTTTATGCTTTGGAATTCTTCCCCCCTTTTTTTTTTAGCCCCCATATGTCAAGTGCTGGGACCATGCTCTCCGGGCTTCGACACTCTGGAACTTTTCTTCTCTTCACCAAATCTTGTTATATCCGAAGTGATATCTTCTAGAGTGTTATATCTAGAGAAAATTCAATTCATGATTTTAATCCTCATCGTTGATCACGATTTCAGATCAATGGTCTAATCATTATTTTAAAAGATGCATTTCTCACAATTTTCTTATCCTTATCTAATGGTCGGGATTCAATTGTGAGATAGATGGTTGTCATTTCCTCTAATACTTTGTGGCTTTAGGAGTTTTTTCATTTTATAAACTTCGAATTTTCCCGGACTAAATTTCACCAAAGTGTGTATACTTTATTAATCTTGAGTTGACGTGTGTCCATAAACTTCAATGGTCCAAATCGTATTTCGCAGCTTCGGTACTCCGGGGTACTATAAATCTGAAGTAGTTCAATTCCTCCAGAGTGATAACCTACCAAATAATTCATAAAGCGGTGGTGACTGCTTGTTGTCGGTTAAAACCTTCGCTTACACTATCCTTCCACTATGCTTGATCAACGGTTGAGAACGCTCCCTAAGTAGATCAACGGTTAGCGTTGCTTTGTGATTTACGATTACTCTATCCTTCCATTGTACTTGATCAATGATCGAGAATTCTCCCGAATTAGATCAATTATTAGCGTTACTTCATGATTTACGCTTATTCTATCCTTACATTGTACTTGATCAACGGTCACGAATACTCTTGAATTAGATCAACGATTATCATTACTTCATGATTTATTCTTACTCTATCCTTCCATTGTACTTGATCAACGGTCGATAGAAACCGAAAGATCTTAGATGAATGACCATCATTAATTTCGGCCTTCGACGCTTCGGGTATTTATTGGTAGTAGAAACTGGATATCCCTGAAGGAATTACTCTCGGAGCGACGTAGCTTGCTGACGTCATTGTTGATGTGGCACTGGATGAGTGGCTGCCAAGTGTCACCTAGATTCATGAATTTCGTATACCTAAAGTGCCAACTAGACCTTGACACTTGTCACCATCTGAATGTGCCATGTGTCCTTGCCGACATAGGATATTAGTTGACAACACACAATCATGTTGCCATCAATGACAACACACAATCAATAATGCCAACACTATTCCGGTTGGTTTCCTCAACCAAATTAGTTGGGATTAGTTGCAGTTTAGTTTTCTCCCAAAAACTCTTGAGGTCACTTGAATAAAATTATTTTGGATCCAAACATTCTTCACCAGATGTATTTATAGCCAGTATTGTAACATTCCCAAGTTTAGGATTGACAACCTTCTCTTGAACTTCAAAAATATTTTGAGTTGCTTCCATAGAGGAATAATTGGACTTAGAATGCATTATGTCTTCCTTCTCTTCAATTGGGCTCGTTGCTTCTATAGAATTTATGTGAATTCCTCAATATTTAGGGAATCCAAAATATGAGAAAAAGGTGCATTTTCTTCAACCTTCAAGTCAACATGCATATTTATTGACCTAATTGTGTTATGGATTTCAACAACGGTCACACCATCGTTTACCATTTTCTCGCCAACTTCACCATCATCGATGCCAATGAGTTCCCCTTTTACTGTTGGTTATAAATCCTTAGAATGGACCCATGCCATTGATTTCTTGAGATGACAAAATTGTGTACTTATAGATTCATAATAGCATATTTATGCTACTGTCATTTTTCCTGAAATAGGCCTTTTGAGTGCTTCTTATATTGCCAAAAATAGAGGAACTCTCAGGATTTTATGCATCTCCCACATTTGATATAGGAAGCTCCATATTATTTATGGGATACTCTGACATATTATAGATTAAAGAGCTTTAAAATCAATATCCATTAAATTTTATGATCAAAGACTGTCAAGAAATGTGATTGATAAATTATGCATGGTTTGAACAACTTTGTCACAATCCTTCCTAAAGTCCACAACAACATTCTCAGAGAAAAAAAAATAGATTGCACCATTTTTTATTATCGTTATTTCTGAAAAAGAATCGACATCATTCGAAGTGGAATCTTGACAACATTCAACTACTAAATTAGTAGGTCGTGTTGATCTTTGTACAAGATGTTCATTTGAAACAACTGGTGTATTCTTCCTTGAAGACAAAGGAAACAATATTTTTAGTGTAGGTGGGTTGTATTCTAAGGATAAAATATCCACAACTAAACTAAATTGGCTATGATTGGTTGCAGGATATTGAACTGAATATCTCAAACCCAATTCATTTGATTTTGGTATTTTTAAGGGATCATCTTTGCTTTTCAAAATATTTTCTTCCTTGGAACTTTCCAGCCTTTAAGAATGGTGGATCATTTCCAGAAAGAAGGAAATACCATTAGATAACAAGCCATCCACTATTGAAGGAAAATCCATTTTCTAATTTATTTCCTTGCTAGGATAATTGGAATGGCTAATTGTAGAAGAAAATAAAGGATTTGTGTCACAATCCAAGATATAACTGGGTGGGTTTGTACTTGCTGGATAATGAATTTATTTCTTTGCTCTACTATTATTGCATACAACTGATGAATCTGTATATGTTTTACATGAGCCTTTAACAATTGAGTGTCTATATTCAACCTATATAGGGTGCTCCTTTCCATACTATTTTTAGACCTTGTATTCTTATTTTATCAAATCAATGGAGAGAGGGATCTTATAACCTCAAGATTAAATACAAGAGCAAGAGGAGGAGAAAATCACCAATGCATGTTGTCCTTCATTACTCTTTAGAAAGATAATGTTCATGTGTTCTTGTATTATTTGAGTTTTAAGAATATTGTTAAGCCTCTCTCATATACCAACAAGGGATAAAGAACCAATAGTCAATATTAGTCCCCCTTTGGTTCCTTAGGACAAGTTTATATCTGAAATTTATCAGATTTATGTACACTGGTCATGTCTAATTAATGGAACCTGACTTTTTTGGTTTGTGAAGATGTTTGATAGTGAGAATTCAATTCATATTGATTGCTCGCTTAGCTTTAATGATTTAGTTTAGGATTCTATGAAGTAGTAAGATTCGATTTTTAATTACCCTACTGGATTTATTTAGTTCCTCCTCTCCAACTCAGTTTTGTCCTATAAAGGTTTCTCTTACCATTCTGGAAAAACCACACCATATGTAAATGTTTTTTACCTTTTCCATGATCATGTCAAAGTTCACAGTATAAGAAAATGAAAACTGAATGAGAAACATTATCCAAATTATTGGACCTCTTTATAGAGATAGTTGATTTAGCACAAATAAGGTCTAAAAATAGACAATTCCTATCATTCCTAACCATTTATTCTCCCTATTGAAGGAAAAACAATTTAATTTGACTTTCTAGTTCTGTGAAGTGCTCAAATCATGGTTAGGCCATCAAATCCTAGTGGAAAAATGATACATACTCTAAGTGACATCTAGAAATACATACGCGAGCCTTGCACTATGAGTTGCATAAAATACATGCTTTTGAACCAGTAACACTATAAGCAATACCCACCATACATTATAGCATATTTTGATGCGGTTCCAAAACCATCGAAGAAACATTGTGGGGCATTTCTCAGAGACATCTATTTTTGGCTAAAAATTTATTTATTGAGATTGTATATTGGGGAGGTTTATGTTATATGTTATCCCAGGTTTCCACAATGAATTCCTCACCTTGACACATTGCAAAAATTATCAGAGATTATATAAACATAAAACATAGTAGATTCTTTGAAGTTTATAATGATAACAATCTAATTTAAGGTCACATCCTAACTAGACACCAAATTGAGTGGTTAGTTTACAGAGTTGTGTATACCCTATCTCCTTCTGATTCCTCCAAAGAGGAAATACATGTTCTTAACTGTTAGGCCCACTCATGTTGTATATTTAATGAGGACATATGCATCTTAGGGACATGTATAAGAGGAATTATATAATCCACTAGTGCTTATCAATAATTAACTTCCTTTCATACAGAAGGGGCCAAACTGCAAAAATAAAACATCCTCATGTTTCATTTGCCTAAATGAATTTATCTTTCTATCTGCTTGTGCTATTAATGAATTATGTCCTTGAATATCCATATTTTCATAGTCAGTTCATTTTACATGTTGATGGTGGTGGTGGAATCTGTTGTTCAATCCACCCAACAATGGTCAAATTTCCCAAATATGTAGGACCAACCAATATGTATACAATGCATGACTTGAACATCACATCCAAAGATAATTGAGTAAAGATGAATTGAAAACTAACCACTATAAATATATCATTTATCTTTCTTCATTATGCGAGTGTTTTCAGGTGTACAGAGTTGAGTTGTGATATTTCACCTCACCCTCCGAGACCCTCATCATTGTTGTGTATGTGTTATATTCTTTGCATGTGTGTGTGTGGGCGCGTCAGATTTGACAACTACGTCTGACGATTGAGGGTATGTGTTATATACTTTTGCTACTTTTAGCGGATTTTGCTATTTTTAGCGGTTTTCTAAATTAATCCTGGATTAAGGGATTAGGGTTTTGGTATCTACGAAATACCTAAAAACATTGTATATATTGTATGGTGAATGGTGAAATTAGATATAATGAATATAAGAAAGGTTTTCCCCGGTTGAGGGTTTCCGGTATAAATTGTTGTGTACTATGTGTATGAGCCATTGATTAAATTTTGTTTTGCTTAAGAATCTATATGCATTGCTTTACTTCACAGGTTTAAAACTTACATGTGGTATCAGAGCTAGTTTTTGGCTTTAGAGGGACACCTTTGTTGCCGAGGGTTTGGCTCGGTATTGATGGATAAAGTTTATCTTGGG
The DNA here is from genome assembly GCA_010110895.2 of Picea sitchensis. NCBI lineage: Eukaryota > Viridiplantae > Streptophyta > Pinopsida > Pinales > Pinaceae > Picea > Picea sitchensis. Next base: position 235,346 of record SNQJ01S0000622.1, read on the forward strand.
TCTGTGATAAACCTAGTTTTAGTGAGAGCTTTTGCAGTGGTTATTCGAGTGTAGAAAGAGGAATGGGGAGCTCTTCTAGAATCGAGATAGAGAAGTTCAACGGTAAAAACTTTGAGTTGTGGAAGCTGAAGATGGAGGACCTTCTTGTAGACAAAGAACAATGGATCATTGTGGATCCTGGTACATAGCCTACTGGTATGCAACCTACTAGCACACAGACGACTGGTACACAACCTACTAGTACACCACCTACTAGTATGTCGAAGGAAGATTGGGAGAAGTTGGACAACAGAGAAAGGAGTACTATTCGACTTTGTCTGGCAGATTCAGTGTTGTTGAATGTCTCGGGAGAATCTACAGCCAAGGAACTATGGGATATGTTAGGGAATTTGTATCAATCAAAGTCCCTGGTAAACAAGTTGTTTCTTCGAAAGAAGTTGTATCATCTTAGGATGGAAGATGGAGATTCTGTGACAGAACATCTAAATGCCTTTAATACTCTGGTAAGTCAAATTGTATTTGTTAATATTATGATTGTAGAAGAATGTAAGTCTATTACTCTTTTATGTTGTTTTCCAGACTCTTGGGATTATCTGGTTGTAGCAATTGGTAGTACCACTCAATCTACATTGAAGTATGAGGATGTAGTTTCATCCTTGTTATCTGAAGAGACGAGGCGAAAAAGCATGGATGGTCATAACACAAATGCTTTATTTGTAAGAGGTCATACCCAAGATAGGAATCTTGGTAAGTCTTCAGGGGGGAGATCTAAATCTACAGGTAGATCTAAGTCTCCAAGAAAATCTTTGAGGAAATGTTGGAAGTGTGGTAAAACAAGCGATTATAAGAAATATTGCAAGTCTAAGAAGGTTGATAAACCAAAGGGATATGATAGTACCTCTTCCACAGAGGCAAAAACCTCCACTAAAGAAGAAGGTGATGTTTACTTGGCATCTACAGGTACACATGCAGACCACGATGTATGGTTGATCGACTCAGGTGTGTCATATCATATGACTCCTCACAGGGAGTGGTTCTGTGAATATGAAAAATATGATGGTGGTGATGTATTCCTAGGAGATGACTCGACAACTAGAATCATGGGACATGGAAGGGTTAAGTTGTTGCTAAACGATGGAAGGACTAGAACTCTCCCTGGGGTTTTGCACATTCCAAAACTAGCCAGGGTGGTTTTTGCTACTTTTAGCGGATTTTGCTATTTTTAGCAGTTTTCTAAATTAATCCCAGATTAAGGAATTATGGTTTTGGTATCTACGAAATACCTAAAAACATTGTCTATATTGTATGGTGAATGGTGAAATTCAATATAATGAATATAAGAAAGGTTTTCCCCGGTTGAGGGTTTCCGGTATAAATCTTTGTGTGCTATGTGTATGAGCCATTGATTAAATTTTGTTTTTCTTAAGAATCTATATGCATTTCTTTACTTCACAGGTTTAAAAATTACAATCATTACACCCCTTAACATTTTTATCTAGCAATGGATTTTCATAATCTTTCCATATGTACTCGCCATTACTTAACCATACAACGATTTTGAATAGACTTATGAGATTTCCATTCATTTATTTTGATCTCATACAACCCCAAGTGTTGTAACTTGGATATGATACCATATATAATTTTCCCATAAATAGAATGACACAATCATCAATAATTTCTAGCTCTCTATGTGGAAATAATTGTTGACTTGGCAATATAAAATAATGCTATGTTAAAAGAGACTTAATGAGAAAGATATGTTAAACATAGTTTCAAACAATTAATCACTCTAATTTGATAACCAAACTCAGAAGAAATTCAAGATATTTTAACATACACATGAGAAATGTGGAATATACAATATGATAATGAGATTTTTTTTCCACGGAGTAATTTTTGTGGCAATTACTAAATTACACAATTATTCTTCATTCCAAATGTATCCTGAAGCCATATATGTATGTATGTATGTGTACACACACACACACACACACACACATATATATATATGCACACGCACACAATATATGTATATATAGATACACATACATACATACATACATACATGTAGATGTATATGTATGTATGTATATATGTATATATAGATATACATACACACATATGTGTGTGTATCAGTTCATTCAACAAATTTAGGGACATGGTTTACTTGAACTAAAATTTATAAGTAACATAGTCTTAGCAATATAAATGGAATCAAAAGAAAGAACCCATTGGATTTGTTGAATCTGTGAGGTGCTACAACCTACAATTTAGTGGTAACTAGTTCTAATAGCATGAAGCATTACACCCACACATAATGGTATATAAATCAAAACAACATGGATGGTTTTTTCCAATCATTGCTCAATAGTCCTTACCACTGCATGAAGTCCAATACCACACAGAGCTATCACCAAAAAGGGGAGTAATTATGTTCAAATAATATCTCTCTCTTTAGGAAGAAACAAAATTCTACAAATCTACCTATATATTTAGATTACAGTGTTTGACCCACCCGATGTTAGATGATTGCTACCAATTATACTCTTCCACATGGTAATTTGTATGGCAATTACTAAATTACACAGTTATTCTTCATTTCAAATGTATCCTCTCTCTCTCTCTCTCTCTCTCTCTCTCTCTCTCTCTCTCTCTTTCTTTATATATATATATCAGTTCATTGAACAACTTTAGGGACATGTTTTACTTGAGCTAAAATTTAGAAGTAACATAGTCTTAGCAATAGAAATGGAATCAAAAGAAAGAACCCACTGGATCTACTAGATCTATGAGGTGCTACATCCTACCATTTACTGGTCATTGGTTCTCATAGCATGAATCATTACATCCACACATAATGGTATATATATCAAAACAACATGGGTGGTTTTTTCCAAGCATTGCTCAATAGTCCCTTCCATTGCATGAAGTCCGATACCACCTAGAGCTATCACAAAAAATGGGGGTAATTATGTTCAACGTATATCTCTCTCTCTTTAGGAAGAAAAAAAATGATACAAAGCTACCTATATATTCATATTACAAGGTTTGACCCACCCGATGTTAGACGATTGCTACCCATTATTACTCATTAATGGCAGGAAATTACAAATTTGAGATATCACTACTATTCCTAAACTTGAATAGGATGACTAGTCACTTGTCTTAACAAAGGTATTGTTTCTGAAATATTATAGCATAAGGAATTCATCTCTCTCAAATGCAAAAAACATACAATAGTATTGTTTTGTCGAGCCCATATAATAAAAAGAATAACCCAAAATAAAAACAATTTGCCAAGATGGGTTATAAGAGATTTTGCAACAAGTTAGTGTATAAAATGATCCATAATAATGAACCTAATAACTCAATGAAACTTCATAATGAAACAAATCCAACACCAATAGGGTAGGAAGACCAAGACTCCAAAATGGTATGCTTCAACGCATTGAATACAATAACAAAAATCTCAACTCCTTTTCAGTTATACAAGGTGAGAATGATGCAAAAGTATCATAAGATATATGTACTCTAGGCCAATCTCATCCATCCAATCCCTGTAATTCATTATGAACTCAAATTCAAAAAGAAAAATTGCATAAGGGACAATGTAACTAGTAGAATTTGATTGCCTTCCATTTTCAAAATCATAACTTGTCTTTATGATTTCCATGCAGTCCTCCCATAAAGTTTACCAATTGATATATCTAGTATAACATATTACACAATGATTATGAGTTGAGGATAAAGAATATATGCACCATATCTCCAAGAAGAAGGTCAAGTTCCTTCCTAGAATATCAACCCCTTTTTATGAATACAGTTACAATCACCAATAATACTATATGCAGATTGTCCATAACTAAAATGAGAGATTTTTTATTCAACACATTTCTATCAATTTAATCATGGATTTTCTTGTGCACTAATTGGAAGATAAGATATCCTTGAACCAGTAAAGATAAGGAGAAAGATATTCAAATACATGAAACCAATATCTTTCGAGCATATGATCTATAGCCTCATAAAAATCTATCAGCATGCTAGTTTTTAGCTTTCACAGGACTAGAACAAACACCTACATGAAACTATGGAAATAATAATAATGGGTAGAGAGGTGCCCCGTAGCTATTAATCAGTGTTTGTGTTTGTTTTAGGAGGAATTTCAAACACCCCACTAGTTATGGAATCTATTGCCCAAGATAATGAGTAATCATAGGTGGTAGACCTATGGAACATAGTCTAACAAAATTGTTGGTATTAGGATTGTTCTTCACAAATTTATGCTCATTAAGCCTCAGTGGGCTACATAGACATGCATAACTACAATTAACCATTAGAGGGATTAATCCATATGATTTTCTATGCCAAACGCACATACCTATGAAGTAATTTAATTGTAGTTTTGTTCTTGAATAATGACATTAATGTTACAGGTTTTGAAAGGGAAAGGACAATGTATCATAACTCAACTATATACAAAGTGAGAAACTTAGATTGGTAGATATCAACATCTTGTAGTATAGCTATACTATTTTTTATGACCCAAAGAGGGAATATATAGGGTTAAATGTATATGATATGACCCAAATGGGGGGAATATCTGGGGCTAAACATACATGTATTGTGTAAATATATAGGTAATAGGTTCGTCTTAGTAGAAAAGGGGACTCATGTGTAGGTGTGAATAGGTATATATAGAGATCATATATTCATTATTTTAGACATGTGAATTGTGATGTATGAATGTATTTGGTTATTTGGAGGTTATCATATTATTTAAGGATTTATTGTGTAACTTATCTATATTGAATTTATGCTTCATGCTCACATTTTTGGACATGGTGTGTACTTCTGATTTATTATGATATTTTAAGCATTTGGTTCATAAAATTTGGTATCGAAGCATTGGTCCTAGGGTTTTTCTTCTCCAAGCAAGTCATCATAACATTTTCTCTATAAAAAAAAATTCTAGGATGATTTAGACAACAACTTTGAGGTTATTTACAATACATATCAAGGTATATTTGGTAAAAATTTCTCCTTCCAAGTCATTATAATTTCAGAGATACACTCTGTGGAAGATAGGTTTTTTGACTAGTCTTATAACGAGTCTCAAATAGGTGTTCCAGGTAAAAAAACATATCTTCTTTAGAGCGGATCCAAATTAAGTGAGACATATTGCATTGGAAAAAGGACATTCCATAGTTTTTCTGGTATAATTTTCAAAATCGGGTAGTAAATATTGAACATGTGATATTCTGTACAAGTTCTCTCTCCTAGAAAGGCAAAAAATAAGCAAAGTTTTGGAAAGTTACCATAAATTTCACTTGGAACATCCAATTTTGGTCATAACTATGGAATTGTAGAGAAGATCATGTTGGATTACTGAGAGGGGAGGTGAATCAGTAATAGAGAATTTTAATCCCCTTTCACCATAAAATCCAAGTGTTATATCAATGTAGCATTATCATCCAATAGTTGCAGAGTAAATAAACAATGAACAAATGAGATATCACACACATACACAGTACAACAGTGTTTTACGTGGAAACCCAAAGTGGGAGAAAACCACGTAATGCTTTTTCTTATATGTCTTTAAGAATAAAATTCAATGGAAGCACCAACTTCCTTTGTTTTCTAGTTGCAACTGGAAGGAGGCTCCAACCCCCTAGTTTCTCAGGTTACAACCTGAGGGAATCTCCAACTCCCCAATTCTCTGTCTACAACCAGAAGGAAGCTGCAACCCCCTATGTTCTCCAGCTACAACCGGAAGGTGTCTACAACCACCTGTCCTTTTCCCGTCCAACTGCCCTGACGTATAAGTAGAATGATGGAACCACTGTCACACTATCACTATGAGATATACTATTGTAAACATGTACCAATCAACCTACATCAAACAACCTGTACTAATAACCTAAACCATGCATCAACCATGCATCAAACTGTACCTCAACCTGTAATCAACCTGTACCATAAACAAGTGCATCAACCATGCACCAACCTGTACCAAACAAACTGTAATCAACTTGTACCATAAACAAGTGCATCAACCATGCACCAACCTATACCATGAACAAGTGCATCAACCATGCACCAAACCTGTACAAATAACATGTCCCAAAAACCTGTCCAAACAACCTATCACAACAAACCGTCTCATCAATCTTATCAACCAAATCATATCTACTCACCAAGATCAATCACCAAGACAACTCTCAACCATATGCACAATATCACCAAGATTTTCATCAACCAAGCATATCACAACAACTCATAATCATCACCAAGATCAATATGTGATTCTAATGATATACCAAGACAAGTATGCTACATCATCCATAAACCATGTGTCAACAATACTACTAACAAGTACATCCAACCATGTACCAAGTATGTACCAATCATGCATCAACTACACATCAACTATGACTCATTATGTACCAACATAATCAAATACAGACCTCATGTATGTGCCAACTCATCAACTACTTGTCTCAACCATGTACCCAACATGTACCTCAACCAAAATCCCTCATCAATTTCATCATCTAAATCTGATCTGATAACATATACCTCAAACACTATACCACAAGTCTATAACTCAAACCATGTGATAGAACCTCACTGTTATACAACCTCCATTTTTACCAATAACTTCAACAACATACCTCAACCAAAATCCCTCAAACATGAACCAATATTAAACTTCAGTAGACTTGCCTCAGATAAACTCTACAGCAAGCGATAAACTCCCAAGAGGGCATCCGACATATTTACAAGGCAAACCCTCAACTTGATTCATAAATTCAACACTACACATATGAGAACCATACCTTTTTTTTTCTTCTTGTAGCATTCTGTTGCCGTGATTTTTCTGCCACACATTTTCTACTGTAGTTTTTCTGTCGCACTTTTCCTGCTGTGATTTTTCTGCCGCACTTTTTCTTCCGCACTTTTCCTGCCGCACTTTTTCTACCGTAGTTTTCTTACCACACTTTTTCTGCATCAATTTTTCTGCCGCACTTTTCCTGCCACACTTTTTCTGCCGCACTTTTTATGCTGCAATTTTTCTCTATCAATAATACCTGCCCAAATAACCTTTCACAAAAATAAATATTCAATGATATTCAAGTGTGATTTGAATGAGAGACCCTTGCCTCTTATTTATACTTTTATTTAGCTTCCTCAAGGGGTTACATTCTAACCATCTTAACCCACTTTCCTTATTTTAGGGTTAACCCACTTATAACCACTTGTCCACTTAAATTAACCACTTTCCATAATTAGTAACTTCTCCATTAACTTTATTATTTAAATAATGCATTTTTCATCCTCTTTGAATTATAGTACACTCATCACTTCACTTTATTATTTAAATAATTTCTTATTTGCAAACACTTTGACTACTTTGACCTTTTGGGGCTTCTAGATGACTCATGAGGGTTCTCCAACTTCACATGGCCATAACTCTCTAACCGTGAGGAGTTATGTAACGTTCCACATACCACCGGAAATGGCATGACATGTAATATCCATATAGAATAGTCTTACCTGAAAATATATCAAAACTC
>SNQJ01S0000622.1:253103-281441 GCA_010110895.2 Picea sitchensis
GCTGGGTTTTCTTCCCCTAGAGGGTTTCCCAGGATAAATGCTGTGTCTATTGTGGATGTGTATTTCTTAGTGATCTTGTTTATATTATGCTCTTATCTTATGAAATGCAAAGAACTATAATATCAGCATAAAACATTAACAGTGTGAATGTTAAGACTCGTGAAACTTCCTTATATACGACGGTTGTCGATCCTTTTCACTGTGATCCAATGACCAATGTCGCTCCAATTAGTCTTCAAAGGTTTTAAACCTTTTCTCCTCCTACGAGTCCTACTCTTGTATCTCATCAACACTTATGATAAGTTCTATCCCTTCTGAGTTTGATCCTTAAAGGATTTTGATTTCCCACGCACTCCTTGCGTTCAGGGATTTTGATAACTCAGTTCGAAGGATTTCCTAAAAGGAAATTCTTCTCGACCTCCTAGTGTTCCTCTGCTCTGGTTCATCGATGCTTGGTCTCTTCTTGAGGCTGATCGATGACTCACAACAATTAGAAATATCAGAGCTTCAAGCAACATGGTTCCTAGACTACTGGTCTGAAGGGAACACCTTCCCAACTTGTAGGGCTTTAAGCTCTAAGTTGAGGCAAGGGAACTTGTGGGTTTACCACGACGGTAACTATGCCAAGAGGCTTGCTCCGACTCTGGAATGGTGATGTAGATCCCTGGGAGAGTTCCTTTGAGTGACTAAACATGGAAATATGGGAAAATCAAGTAGATATATAGGTTCTCAAGGGAATCAAGACATATTCATAACTTAATCATTTAACACAGAGAAAGAACCCTTTATAGACATATCAATACTCACATGCATCCATTACTTACAATTCAAAGCATAAAGCAATAAAAACACTTATCAAAACCATATAGTGTGATGCAACTGCTGAAAGGGGTGCTCGTTTCCGCCCAACCATAGGCTCAGTCACTCCCAATGGATTTATCATTGGCCACCCCCAAGCTTAAGCCACGCTACTTCATGATTCAATCTCTTACTTCCAACTCAACGGAAGGTAGGGACGAAGCTTACTCTCCTTCTCCCAATATAGAAATAGATAAGGACGAAGGTTACTCTCCTTCTCATGGTTCAATATCTATTTTCTATGATCAGAATTCACTGTTTCCTCTTTCAGTCCTTCCTCGGACCCGAGAGTTTCCTCTCTCATCTCTGCATTTTCTCCGCAGGTCTCCCTCTGTCCACCATGCTTCCTTTCTTGCCTCCCTCAGCAATATTGTGTGTGGCTCGAATCTCCCAGTCTATGGTCAGGTCCGGAAGCCTTATCGATGGGAAGTCTAACCCATCCCTCATTAACTCTTGAGGGGGCCTTCCCACCTACCAGCCTGACGGGAATTCATTTCTGGTCAGAAGGTTGTTCTGATCTGAGAAAATTAATTCCATCATGGTAATTGTTCGATGGAGGTTAACGCAACCATTCCTGGTCCCCTCCACCACCTTTCACAACATTTCTTGGTCTCTCTCTTAGCACATCCCCTCTTTTAGCAGTCATGCAACACATAACCATTTTATATTAAAACAATCAGAATTTACATTCATCGACCTTATACACAAGGTCCATCAAATCAAACATTCACACTTTTAAGTTTTCCATAGTTCCTCTGCAAACTCACACTTTTAAGTTTCCATAGATTCTTCTAAGGTATTTGGCTCATCGAACTCAATCCTATCCCGGTAGGTCTGAGGTAATTACCCACTAATGAACCACTACATTTTTTCTTTTTCATATTTTATGTAGGGTACATACCTCAGTAGTTCAAGGAATTTATTGACAAATTCATCTATGGTGAGCTGCCCCAGACTGAGCTCATAGAATTCCTTAGTTTTCCCATCCATGTATTTTTCTGACATATACTGCTTTTTGAAGTATTTCTCAAACTGTTTCCATGACAATTCCTTCTCATGGACTCCTTTCACATTCCTAAGGTCTTCCCACCATATGGAATCCTTTCCATTCAGGTTGAAGATGGCTATTTGAGCCTTCAAGTTTTCAAGAGTAGTCATGGACTCTGAAATACTTATTTAAACCAAGCAACCAAGATTCTGCCTCTTCTCCCTTCTTAATCTCTCCATTGAAAGAGGGTGGTTTGGCTTTCTTGAACTCTTCCGGACCATGGGTTTTGGAACGCTTCCACTTCTTTCCTTTCCTTTGAGAATGTGAGATGGCCCTGCTACTAGAAGATCCTTTGGATTTGTCAGCTTCCTTTCCAGAGGACTCTCTCGATGAGTTTCCCCTGCCTCCAGGTTGGACCTTCTTCGTGGTACTTATCCTAGTGGGGTCACTTATGGAGTCATGTTTTCGGATCTCAGGTGGACTCTGACTTGTCTTCTTGTGTCGTCGGTCCACATGACTAGTTGCAGGTTCATGCTGCAGTTGCCTCTGTATTTCGGATAAGCTCTATAGAAATACTGTGTTAATTATTGTTTGTTTCTCTTGCTCCTTTATCAATCTCTCGTTGTCAACCTTGAAACTCTGTAACTCGACCATGAGGCTCCTTAAAGTTTCAACCAGATCTGGAGGGGTTTCCACCTCTCTCCTTTCATCAGATTCTTTGTCTATGTTGTGGGATCCATCCCCCACTTCATGACATGTCACCATCCTTTAGTCTTGGATTTTTTTTTTTCCAGTGATTTACTGACTGCTCGAGTGTTGACAAAAACACTTATTGTTAGCTAACAATCTATTAGTTCATGAACAATACACGGTTCAATTTATTAAATGCATACACTCAGTAGAAAGTTTCATTCTTTTAAAAGTACTCCAAATAGATTTTTTAAGCGAATCGTCCATGAGCCCAAGCAGGCCAAGTGTTTAAACCATGCTCTGATACCAATTTGTAGCACACCCACGAAGGGGGAAAGAAAAATAAAAATAAAAATTCATCCTCCTTACAGGATCAAATACTCTTTCTCTCTACGAGTTCTAATTTGGAGAGTCCAGGACTCAGCTCGAGCCTCTGGTCAAGATTCTTTGAGTCTAAATCAAACGAGACTTTGATACCATGATAGTCGCACCTCTAAATCAGACACATGCCCTTTCGGCCTCTGTTGTAGGTCTTATGATACCCGTGACCTTATCCTTTGTGCTTCAGCGAAGTCTCGGAGTTGGCATTAGCCCCTTTTCTCTTGGCCTCTCCTCGAATGTGACCTTGGCAATGACCACATGATTGCGGGCGTGGCCACAAGTGGTTTGAGGTCAAACTACTTTTGGGCCCACAATCCTCCTCAAGTCTCCAGGTGTCCTCCTAACGAAACCACGGTTTGAATTGCGGTCTGCCCTTGATATTTTAAACTTCGCGCAACTGCTGTCCCCGCAATACTACGGGATCGTCGATCTCGCGATCTTGACGATACTGTCTGAATCGATGGTTCATATCTGCGCCTCTCAAATCTATGGACCAAATCTGTCCCTCCTAGATCAATGATTGTGATTTCTTCACAATTCCAGACTTCAGGGTTTTGAAATATCAAACCCTTCTTATTTCGTACTTCAAACTTCTGGAGCTGATGATATGCAAAAACCTGTCCTGCTCGATCAACGATATTGCTTCCACTTCGGGTGTTTGACCATTTAACCCAAATCAACGGTCCTCCAAACCTCTTCTCGATCGATGGTCAAGATCTCCTTCGGGTTTCAGACTTCTAAGATCTAAAATCACAAACCTTTTCCCCATCGAATTTTATCCGAAGGCTACAATCCTCTGACGCGTTTCCTCTTGATATAACAATCGAGGATTACTTTGGGTCTTCACCCGGAGCTCACATATTTGCACCACGTGTCGTCTGAATCTGACAGCTATGAATCACTTCGAGACTTTACCCGGAGTTCACAGATTTGTGCCATGTGTCCTCTAAATCCAACAACTATGAATCACTTTGGGACTTTACCCGAAGTTCACGGATTCACGCCATGTCTCCCTTAGATCTGTTGGTCCAGGTTCACTTCGGGTCTTTGGGCCTTTAGGGTTTGGAAATATCAGTCGTCAAACTGAAACCCCAGTACAATCTTCCTGGAGCTCTCGATTTGTTGACAAGTGTCCACGTGCCAATCAACATCTCACGTCTCTTCGAATTTCCGTGCTTCAGGAATATCAAGTTTGAAACTTTCCTTCCCCCAGACTCATGGTATTTGACGGTTTAGATCCAATCTGGTGTTCCGACGCTTGAAGTTTACCCGAACAATCTGACGACTCAGATCTGTTCCTGCAATCGGACAACTAATATTCTACTTCGGGTTTCTGACTCTTCGGGCTTCGAAAACTTTGAGTCCCAAACCTTGAAAGTTTCTCTCTCCCATGCTTGTGAACGTTAAGACTTGTGCACCTTCCTCATATCTGACAGCTGTTGATTCTTTTCACTGTGATCCAACAACCATTGTCGCTCCTATCAGCCTTCAAGGATTTTAAACCTTTGCTCCTCTTACGAGTCCTACTCTTGGATATCATAAACACTTATGATAAGTGTTATCCCTTCTGAGCTTGATCCTTAAAGGATTTTGATTTCCCACACACTCCTTGCATTTGGGGATTTCAATAACTTAGTTCAAAGGATTTCCTAAAAGGAAATTCTTCTCGCCCTCCTGACGTTCCTCTGCTTTGGTTCTTCGACGCTTGGTCGTTTCTTGACGTTGATCGATGACTCACAACAATTAGACATCTCAGAGCTTCAAGCTCCAGGGTTTTTAGACTACTGGTCTGAAGGGAACACATTCCCAACTTCCAAGGCTTTAATCTCTAAGTCAAGGCAAGGGAACTTGTGGGTTTACCACGACGGTAACTATGCCAAGAGGCTTGCTCTGACTCTGGAACGATGATGTAGCTCCCTGGGAGAGTGACTTTGAGTGACTAAACATGGACGTATGGGAAAATCAAGAAGACATATAGGTTCTCAAGTGAATGAACGGATATTCATAACTTAACCATTTAACACAGAGAAAGAACCCTTTATAGACATATAAAGAACCCTTTATAGAGAATGAACCATAGGCACAGTCACTCTGAATGGATTTATCACTAGCCACCCCTGAGTCTAAGGCATGCTACTTCGAGATTCAATCTCTTACTTCTATCTCAATGGAAGGTAGGTATGAAGGTTACTCTCCTTCTCCCAATACAAAAATAGATAAGGATGAAGGTTACTCTCCTTCTCTTGGTTCAATCTCTATTTGTTGTGTTCATAACTCATTGTTTCTTCTTTTAGTCCTTCCTCGGACCCGAGAGTTTCCTTTCTTGCCACCCTCAAAAAGATTGAGTGTGGCTCGAATCTCCCAGTCCTTGGTTAGGTCCGAAAGCCTTACCGATGGTAAGTCTTCCCCATCCCTCATTAACTCTTAAGGGGGCCTTCCGACCTACTAGCCTGACGTAAATTCATTCCTGGTCAGAGGGTTGTTATAATTTGAGAAAAATAATTCCAGCATGGTACTGGTTCGGTGGAGGTTACCGCAACCATTCCTGGTCCTCGCCACCACCTTTCACAACATTTCATGGTCTCTCTCTTACCACATCCCCTCTTTCAGCGGTCATGCAACACGTAACCATTTTCTATTAAAACAAACAGAATTTATATTCATCGACCTTCTACATAAGGTCCATCAAATCAAACATTCACACTTTTAAGTTTTCCATAGTTCCTCGACCCATATATTTATATTTACATACAGAGGGAAACAGGGTGTTACAATTCCCTCCCCCTTAAAGGAATCATTGTCCTTGATTTTCTATCTATCAATATGATATGTATGTACAGAAGTAAACAAAATCGGATATGCCTGTCTCATGGCATCTTCCATTTCCCACATAGCCTCATCTGGGCCAAAGTGTTTCCATTGCACCTTGACCTGTGAAATGGTTTGGTTCCTGAGTGAGGTTTCCTTCCTGTCTAATATGCATTGGGGTACTGGAAGGAATTCTCCCTCCAGCTCCACCTAGATCACAGACCAATAAATTATATGATTAACATTATGTACATATTTCTTTAGTAATGAAACATGAAAAACATTATGTTCCTTTACTGTGGGAGGAAGTGCTAGCCTATAGGCTACAAGCCCCACTTTATCTAATACTCCAAAGGGTCCACAATACCGAGGTGCCAACTTGGCACAGGCTCCCATTCTCAAGGAACTCTTCCTGGGTCTAACTCTGAGATAGACAAGGTCTCTAGTCTTGAATTCTCTGGGAGTTCTCTTTTTGTCGGCGTAACTTTTCTGTCTATCCTGAGAAATATTTAGATTTTGTCTTATCTGAACCACTTGTTGTTCCATTTATTTCATCATGTCGGGTCTGATTGTAATTCTATCCACTGGATTGTTCCAGCTGATTGGAATCTTTCACTGTCTACCATAGAGGACTTCAAAAGGTCTCATCTTCAAGGATTCTTGATAATCGTTGTTGTAGGCAAACCATACCAATGGTAGGTAGTCTTCCCAATTCTTAGGCTGATGCATTACATGCATCCTTAGCATGCCTTCTACTATTTGTTTCACTCTTTTTGTATTTCCATGAGTTTGGGTGTGATGAGTTGTGTTGAATAACAATTTTATCTCTAAACCGGACATTAGGGATTTCCAAAAGTTCGAAGTAAACTTGGTATCTCGGTCAGATACAATTTCCTTGGGCATGCCATGCAGTCTAAATATCTCCTTCATGAAGATGTTGGCAATATCTATGGCCTTGAAAGTTGATTTGACTGGAATGAAATGAGCAGACTTACTCAGTTTGTCCACCACGACTGTGATGGCATCATTTTTCTTGGTTGACTTTGGTAATTCGGTGATGAAATCCATGGAGATGGTTTCCCATTTCCATTCTGGGTTCAGTAGGGGCTGCAATAATCCTACTAGATGTCGGTGCTCTACCTTAACTTGCTGGCATTCTAGGAACTTAGATATATAGTTAGATATGTATTTCTTCAACCTAGGCCAATAGAATTGTTTCCTAGTGACCATGATCATCTTCTGATATCCTGGGTGACCAGTATATGGTTTCTTATGTAGTTCATCCATTATTAACCTCTTCAATTTGTCACAGTTGGGAATATACAATCTATTTCTGTAAGTCAGCAACCCTCCCTTGAGCATCTGTTAGCCGCCATAATTCATCCCTGTAGGTTCTTGTCTTAGGTATGAGGTCACGGTCTTGAAGAATGCATATGTCTCTTGTGCATTTATGACTCTTTTCCTGACATCCGTTTCATAGGTGCTTACTACTGATAGATGAATCATTTTTATACTTCTTCTAAGGGAATCAACCACCCTATTTTCATTTCCTTTGATGTGTTTGATTTCAAAATCAAAATCACTAAGAGGAGCCATCCACCTAGCTTGCCTGGCATTGAGATTTGGTTGATCAAAAATGTGCCTCAATCCACAACGTTCTGTCATAAGAACAAATCTCCTTCCCAGGAGGTAGTGCCTCCACATTTTTAAAGCATGTACTATGGCAACCAAATCTAGGTCATGGGTCACATAATTGATCTCATGCTCATTTAATTTCCGGGATGTGTAGGAAATTACACGTCCCTCTTGCATAAGGACTCCTTTGAGTCCTTCCTTGTAGGCATCTGTACACATGAGGATTTCATTATCCGGGTCTGCAATCTTTAGCACAGGTGCATGTGTCAGGAGGTATTTCAGTTCCTGAAATATTTCTTCACATTTTGATGTCCAAATGAATTTGATCCCCTTTTTCTGAAGGGCAGTGATTGGACAACCAATCTTGGAAAATCCTTTTACGAACCTTCTATAGTATCTTGCTAGGCCCATGAAGGATTTGATATCTGACACATCCTTTGGGGTAGGCCATTCCATAATAGATCTGATCTTATCGTGGTCCAATGTCACCCCTTCCTTATAAATGACATGGCCTAAGTAATGGACTTGCTTTTGAAAGAATTCACACTTGCTAAACTTAGCGTAGAGCTAATGTTCTCTTAGTACTTGAAGTATGAGTCTAAGATGTTCTTCGTGCTCCTCCCCTTTCTTGGATTATATTAGGATATCATCAATGAAAACCAATACAATTTGTCCAGGAATTTGCTAAGTACATTATTCATCAAGCACATAAAAGTTGCGGGGGCATTGGTTAACCCAAATGGCACCACTACGAATTCATAGTGACCATACCTCGTTCTGAAAGTTTTTTTGTGGATGTCTTCATCCTTAATCCAGACTTGGTGGTATCCAGACCTTAAGTCAATCTTTGAGAATATGGAAGCACCTCCAAATTGGTCGAACAAGTCATCGATTCTTGGTAACGGGTACTTATTCTTTATGGTTTTCTTAATGAGTTGTTTGTAATCTATGCACAGTCGGAGTGTGCCATATTTATTTTTCACAAACAAGACACGTGCTCCCCACAGGGATACACTGGGTCGGATGTAGACTTTGTCCATCATATCCTTTAGTTGTAGCTTGATCTCAACCAACTCTGGCGTTCTCATCCTATATGGCGTGCTCATCCTATATGGTGCTCTAGATGCTAGTACTGCTCCCAGTGTAAGTTCTATCGAGAAGTCAATATCCCTTCTCAGAGGTAGACCCGATACTTATTTTGGGAACACGTACTTGTATTCTCTTAATATGGGGTGGTCCTCTAGGTTTGTTTTGTCATCCTCAATAAAGTCCAACACCTGTATGACATATAAGGAGCACTTCTTTCTGCAATAATTTTTCATTTGAAGGGTTGATATTTGCCTCACTGAGACAGGCTTCTTAATCCCTTGGAGGGTTGTCTTTCTCCCTTCTTCATTTACACATTCTAAAGTTTTATGATAACAGTCCAATTTAGCTTTTTAAGAAGCCAACCAATCCATACCAATCAACAAGTCATAGGATCCTAGGGGAAGTATGTTAAGGTTCTCTTGGGTGGGCAATCTACCCATGATGAGTTGACAGGATGGTATGAACTCTTCCACTTTTCTTTTGGTCCCAGTGGATAATTTCACCAGCCATGGATTAACATGTCTAATTGGTTGCAGTTTACACTTATCAATAGTCTGAGGGTCCACATAACTCAAATTAGAACCCGGGTCAATTAAAATAGAAACTGGTTGGTTGGTGATCATACCTTTTAGCTCCACTACTGAAGCTTGGTGGTCGGCTTGATTATTGTCCATGGCTGCATAGATTCTTAGCATGCCCATAGCCACATCATTGACGGTGGTAGATTCTTGGATATTGTAGACTCTCTTACTGTTATGTTGTCGGTGTGGGTAGTCCCTTAATTTATGATCCTCTCCACAACCCCAACATTTTAAGGGTTCCTTCTTTAGGTTATCGGTCTTTGCTGGGACTGTCTTAAAAGGTTTATTTCCACTTTGAGAGGGGAACATTTGCTGATATATACTTTTAGTAGGAAGGCTCCTTCTAGAATATTTTTCATAGTTCTTAAATCTTGAGGATTTAAACCCCTTCTTTTGGAATCCCAAACTACTCCTCTTCTTCCAATCTTCATGGGGTCTTGTCTTACTCCCAAGTTGTTCATAACAGTACCTGGCCTTCCGGATAGCTTCTTCTAAGGTATTTGGCTCATCGAACTCAATCCTGTCTTGGTAGGTCTGAGGTAATTACCCACTAATGAACCACTGCATTTTTGCTTTTTCATATTTTATGTAGGGTACATACCTCAGTAGTTCAAGAAATTTATTGAAAAATTCATCTATGGTGAGTTTCCCTAGCTTGAGCTCATAGAATTCCTTAGTTTTCCCATCCATGTATTTTTCTAACCGATACTGCTTTCTGAAGTATTTCTCAAACTGTTTCCATGACAAGTCCTTCTCATGGACTCCTTTCACATTCCTAAGGTCTTCCCACCATATGGAATCCTTTCCATTCAGGTTGAAGATGGTTATTCAAACCTTCAAGTTTCCAGAGTAGTCATGGACTCTGAAATACTTCTTTAAACCAAGCAGCCAAGCTTTCGCCTCTTCTCCCTTCTTAATATCTCCATTGAAAGAGGGTGGTTTGGCTTTCTTGAACTCTTCCGGACCATGGGTTTTGGAACGCTTCCGCTTCTTTCCTTTCCTTTGAGAATGTGAGTTAGCCCTGCTACTAGAAGATCCTTTGGAGTTGTCAGCTTCTTTTCCAGAGGACTCTCCTGATGAGTGTCCCCTGCCTCCAGGTTGGACCTTCTTCGTCTCTCCTAGTGGGGTCACTTATGGAGTCATGTTTTCGAATCTCAGGTGGACTCTAACTTGTCTTCTTGTGTCGTCGGTCCACATGACTGGTTGCGGGTTCATGTTGTTGTTTCCTCTGTATGTCGGATAAGCTCTGTAGAAAGACTGCATTAATTATTGTTTGTTTCTCTTGCTCCTTTATCAATCTCTCGTTGTCATCCTTGAAACTCTGTAACTCAGCCGTGAGGCTCCTTACAGTTTCAACCAGATACGGAGGGGTTTCCACCTCTCTCCTTTCGTCAAATTCTTCGTCTCTGTTGTGGGAGCCATCCCCCACTTCATGACATGTCACCATCATTTAGTCTTGGAGTTTTTTTTTTCACGTGATTTACTGACTGCTTCGGTGTTGACAAAAACACTTATTGTTAGCTAGCAATCTATTAGTTCATGAACAATACACGGTTCAATTTATTAAATGCATACACTCAGTATAAAGTTTCATTCTTTTAAAAGTACTCCAAATAGAGTTTTTAAGCGAATCGTCTATGAGCCCAAGCAGGCCAATTGTTGTAACCATGCTCTGATACCAATTTGTAACACACCCACAATGGGTCAAAGACAAATAAAAATAAAAATTCGTCCTCCTTACAGGAACAAATCATGTTTCTCTCTATGGTTTCTAATTTGGAGAGTCCATGACTCAACCTGAGCCTCTGGTCAAGATTCTTTGAGTCTAAATCAAATGAGACTTCGATACCATGATAGTATCACCTCTAAATCAAACACATTCCCTTTCGGCCTCTGTTGCAGGTCTTATAATACCCGTGACCTTCTCCTTCAGGCTTCAGCGAAGTCTCGGAGTTGGTGTTAGCCCCTTTTCTCTTGCCCTCTCCTCGAATGTGACCTTGGTGATGAGCATGATATTGTGGGTGAAACCACAAACGGTTTGGGGTCAAACTACTTTTGGGCCCACAATCCTCCTCATGTCTCCATGTGTCCTCCTAACGAAACAACAATTTGAATTGCGGCCCACCCTCAATATTTTAAACTTCACACAACTCTTGTCCCTGCAATGCTACGTGATCATCGATCTCTCGATCTTAATGATACTGTATGAATCGATGGTTCAGAACTACGCCTCTCAAATCTACGGACCAGATCTGTCCCTCCTAGATCAATGACTGTGATCTCTTCACAATTCTAGACTTCAGGGCTTTGAAATTTCAAACCCTTCTTATTTCGTACTTCAAACTTCTAGAGTTGATGATCTGCAGACACCTGTCCTGCTCGATCAACGGTCTTGCCTCCACTTCGGGTTTTTGACCATTTAACCCATATCAACGGTCCTTCAACCCTCTTCTCAATCGACGGTCAGGATCTCCTTCGGGATTCAGACTTCTAAGATCTCAAATCTCAAAACTTTTACCCAATGACTTTTATCCGAAGGCTACAATCCTCTAACGCATGTCCTCCTAATCTGAAAATCGAGGATTACTTCGGGTCTTCACTCAGAGCTCACAAATTTACACCACGTGTCCTCCAAATCCTACGGCTATGAATAACTTCGAGACTTTACCCAGAGTTCACGGATTTGTGCCACTCCTCTGAATCCAATGACTATGAATCACTTCGGGACTTTACTCGAAGTTCGCAGATTCACGCCATGTCTCCCTTAGATCTTTCGGTCTAGGTTCACTTTGGGTCTTCGGGGTTCGGAAATATCAGTCGTCAAACTGAAACCGCACTACAATATTCCCAGAGCTCTCGATCTGTTGACAAGTGTCCCCATGCTAATCGACATCTCACGACTCTTCAGATTTCCGCACTTCGGGAATCTCAAGTTTCAAATTTTCCTCCCCCCATACTCATGGTATCTGATGGTTTATATCTAATCTGGTGATCCAATGCTTAAATTTTACTCGAACAATCTGACGGCTTAGATCTGTTCCTGCGATCAGACGACTGATATTCTACTTCGATTTTCCACCTCTTCAGGCTTCAGAAACTTCGAGTCCCAAACCTTGAAAGTTTCTCTCTTCCATGCTTGCAAATGTTAATACTTGTGCACCTTCCTCAGATCCGACGACTGTCGATTATTTTCACTGTGATCCAACGACCATTGTCGCTCCTATCAACCTTCAAGGGTTTTAAACCTTTTCTCCTCCTACGAGTCCTACTCTTGGATCTCATCAACACTTATGATAAGTGTTATCCCTTATGAGATTGATCCTTAAAGGATTTCGATTTCCCACGCACTCCTTGTGTTTGGGGATTTCAATAACTCAGTTCAAAGGATTTCCTAAAAGGAAACTCTTCTTGCCCTGCTGACATTCCTCTGCTCTGGTTCTTCGATGCTTGGTCGCTTCTTGACATTGATCGACGACTCACAAAAATTAGACATCTTGGAGATTCAAGCTCTAGGGTTCCTAGACTACTGGTCTGAAGGGAACACCTTCCCAACTTGTAGGGATTTAAGCTCTAAGTCAAGGCAAGGGAACTTGTGGGTTTACCACGACGATAAATATCCCAAGAGGCTTTCTCTGACTCTGGAACGGTGATGTAGCTCCCTGGGAGAGTGCCTTTGAGTGACTAAACATGGACATATGGGAAAATCAAGAAGACATATAGGTTCTCAAGGGAATGAACGCATATTCATAACTTAATCATTTAACACAGAGAAAGAACCCTTTATAGACATATAAATACTCACATACATCCATTACTTACAACTCAAATCATAAGGCAAGAAAAACACTTATCAGAACCATATAGTGTGATGCAATCACTGAAAGGGGTTCTTGTTTCCACCCAACCATAGGCTCAGTCACTCCCAATGGATTTATCACTGGCCACCCCTGAGCTTAAGCCACACTACTTCGAGATCCTATCTCTTACTTCTATCTCAATGAAAGGTAGGGATGAAGGTTACTCTCCTTCTCCCAATACAGAAATAGATAAGGAAGAAGGTTACTCTCCTTCTCCTGGTTCAATCTCTATTTTCTGTTATTAGAACTCACTTTTTCCTATTGCAGTCCTTCCTCGGACCCGAGAGTTTCCTCTCTCATCTCTGCATTTTGTCCGCAAGTCTCCCTCTATCCACCACACTTCCTTTCTTGCCTCCCTCAACAAGATTGAGTGTGGGTTGAATCTCCTAGTCCGTGGTCAGGTCCGGAAGCCTTACCGATGGGAAGTCTTCCCCATCCCTCATTAACTCTTGAGGGGGCCTTCCCACCTACCAGCCTATTGGGAATTCATTCCTGGTTAGAGGGTTGTTATGATCTAAGAAAAATAATTACAGCATGGTACTGGTTCGGTGGAGGTTAACGCAACCATTCCTGGTCCCCTCCACCACCTTTCACAACATTTCGTGGTCTCTCTTAGCACATCCCCTCTTTCAGTAGTCATGCAACACATCACCATTTTATATTAAAACAATCGGAATTTAGATTCATCGACCTTCTACACAAGGTCCATCAAATCAAACATTCACACTTTTAAGTTTTCCATAGTTCCTCGACCCATATAGTTATATTTATAGACTGGGGGAAACATGGCGTTACACTGTCCTTCTTTCCTTTCAGTTGTTTTCCAAACCTTTATGTATATGATATCTTTCTTTTTCTCTCTAGAATTTTCTTCATCTCATTTTATTGCCAATATTGTGATCTCTGGGACCTGGTCTTTGTTCACATGTTCTTCGAGTTTTATTATCCATACTTTCTTACATCTGATATCAGTGTTCTCTTTCATGCAAGTATCGATCATGATTCTACAATCACTAACTATGTGTCCATAGTTATGAAATTTGTAACATTCAATGTTATGTGGGGAAACATAGGCATTTCTTGCTTGAACATTTCTTTTATAATCCCTGCAATCTGCAACCTCTTATCCAAAGTTAGTACAATAAAAACAATGACCATAAAATAAATTTGCATACCTGGGAGTGAATGATCTTATTTGTGGCGTAGTCCTTCTAAATTTTTTCCTTTACTGATCATGATCACGATTGAAGCTTCTTTGTGGCTTGAACATGGATGGTAGTCTTGAAGATGCATCTTCAATAGTTTTCTTATATTCTGGTTGACCATGATTCCTTCTTTTGAGTACTTCTGCATAACTCTTTATATTTTCTTCATTCTTCTTTTCTAGAAACCTAGAGTGCTTCTCTTCATTCTCTATAACTGATGTGGATGTTTATGTCTCTTCAACGTTCTTGTTGAGCTTGATGATTTTACTTCTCAATGTGACAACTTCTTCTTCAAGCTTCTCAACCTCTTCTTCTTTCTTCATTATCTGAGACTTCATGATTTCTTCTGTTGTTTTTGCTTCTTCAAGCTGAATTTTTAATGTGATTATTTCTTCTTCAAGTCCTTTCTCTTCTTGACCAAACTCTGCCTCAAGCTGGTTTAGATCGTAAGTTCTTTCCTTAAGATGATCTGGAAATATCTTCTCTCTCATTTATGCTTCTTCCTTCTGTGTTTTTGTGTTGTCTTCCAAATACTGCTTTTGATATTCAATATTTTCTTCGATCTTTCTGGCTTCTTCTAGATGAGTTCTTAAGTTATCAATGCCCCGTTGAGATTCTTCAAAAATGTGAACACTTTCCTTTTGTTTCATCAATTCTTTCTTGAGTGACTTGTTTTCTTCTCTTAGTTCATCTAGAGCACTAATCAATTCTGCTTCATAATTGTCTTCATTTTCAATTAGTTTTTCTGTCTCATTTCCTTCATGGCATTCTATTTCAAGATGTCCATGCTTTTCACAATTAAAGAAAAACAACATACCTCTGGTGATTATGTACTCTTCATATTCTGAATCTGTTTGACATGGTGAACATAATTCTTCTTGATCTGTATCTGCATCTTCTTTGGAATTTTATGAATCTGTGATGCGTGAAGAATATATTTCATGTAACTTATCCGAAAGTTCTTTGGATGATGAACATTTACCAACCTTTTCTCTTATCAGATTAGGTAATCCTTCTCAGATGAAATCCATTGCTATTTTGTTATTCTTCTTCAATTCCTTCTTGGTTGCAGTCTTTTCCCTTTTTGAACTATCATATCCTATAACAACTGATAGCCAAATATAATGTCCATGTTCCTGTAAAAATACTTTCGTCCTTCTACTTTGCATATCATACTTAAAACCATTATGAACATTAAACATTGGTACTCCATTCTCAAAATTATCCATGATCTCCTTCCAGTGGTTAAATTGTTTCCTGAAGGAACTCTCTCTGATACCAATTGTTGGATTACTAAGAGGGGGGGTGAATCAGTAATAGAGAAATTTAATCCATTTTCACCATAAAATGCAAGTGTTATATCAATGTAGCATTATCATCCAATAGTTGCAGAGTAAATAAACAATGAACAAATGATCAATCACACACATACACGGTACACCAATGTTTTATGTGGAAACCCAAAGTAGGAGAAAACCACATAATGATTTTTCTTATATGTCTTTAAGAATAACATTCATTGAAAGCACAAACTTCCTTTGTTTTCCAGCTGCAATTGGAAGGAGGATGCAACCCCCTATTTTATCAGGCTACAACCTGAGGGAAGATCCAACTCCTCAATTCTCCGACAACAACCAGAGGGAGGCTACAACCCCCTATGTTATTCGGCTACAACCGGAAGGTGGCTACAACCACTTGTCCTTGCCCCGTCCAACCGCCCTAACATATAAGTAGAATGATGGAACCACTTCCACACTATCACTGTGAGATATATTGTTGTAAACCTATACCAATCAACCTACACCAAACAACATGTACCCCATAACCTGAACCATGCATCAACCTGTAATCAACCTGTAACATAAAAAAGTGCATCAACCATGCACCAACCTGAACCAAACAAAATGTAATCAAATTGTGCCATAAACAAGTGCATCAACCATGCACCAAACTGTAACTCAACCTGTACCATGAACAAGTGCATCAACCATGCACCAAACTTGTACAAATAACCTATCACAAAAACCTGTCCAAACAACCTATCGCAACAATCTATCTCATCAATCTTATCAACCAAATCAGATCTGCTAACCCAGATCAATCACCATGTCAACTCTCAACCATATGCACAATATCACCAAGATGTGAATAAACCAAACATATCACAACAACTCATAATCATCAGCAAGATCAATATGTGTTTCTAATAATATACCAAGACAAGTATGCTACATCATCCATAAACCATGTGTCAATAATACTAATAACAAGTACCTCCAACCATGTACCAAGTATGTACCAATCATGCATCAACTACACATCAACTATGACTCATCAATATGTACCAACATCATAAACTATAAACCTCATGTATGTGCCAACTCATCAACTACGTGTCCCAACCATGTACCTTAAGAAAAATTCCTCATCAATTTCGTCATCCAAATTTGATCTGATCACATATACCTCAAAAACTATACCACAAGTTTGTACCTCAAACCATGTGATAGAACCTCACTGTTATACTACCTCTATCTGTACCAATAACTTTAGCAACATAGCTCAACCAAAATCCCTCAAACATGAACCAATATTAAACTTTAGTAGATCTGCCTTAGATCAACTCTACAACAAGCCATAAACTCCCAAGAGGGAATCCAACATATTTACAAGGAAAAACCTAAACTTGATTCATAAATTCAACACTACACATATGATAACCATACCTTTTTTTTTCTTCTGGTACCGTTCTATTGCCGTGAATCCATTCCCGCGATTTTTCTTCTGCACTTTTTCTGTTACTATTTTTCTGCCACACTTTTCCTGCTGCGATTTTTTTGCCGCACTTTTTCTTCCGTAGTATTCTTGCCTCACTTTTTTTGCCTCACTTATCCTTTCACACTTCTCCTGCCACACTTTTTCTGTCACAGTTTTCCTATCGCACTTTTTCTGCTGCAATTTTTCTGATGCAATTTTCCTGCGCACTTTTTCTGCCACAATTTTCCTACCGCACTTTTTCTCTATCAATAATACCTGCCCAAATAATATTTCACAAAAATATATATTCAATGATATTCAAGTGTGATTTGAATGAGATACCCTTGCCTCTTATTCATACTTTTATGTAGCTTCCTCAAGGGTTTACCTTCTAACCATCTTAACCCACTTTCCTTATTTTAGGGTTAACCCACTTATAACCACTTGTCCACTTAACTTAACCAGTTTCCATAATTAGTAAGTTATCCATTAAATTTATTATTTAGATAATTTATTTTGCATCCTCTTTGACTTGTAGTACACTCATCACTTCACTTTATTATTTAAATAATTTCTTCTTTGCAAACACTTTGACTACTTTGACCTTTTGGGGCTTCTAGATGACTCATGAGGGTTCTCCAACTTCGCATGGTCATAACTCTCTAACCGTGAGGAGTTATGTGATGTTCCACATACCACCAAAAATGGCATGACATATACTATCCATCTAGAATAGTTTTACCTGCAAATATATCAAAACTCATACCATTATCCATCAAACAAACTTGTGTCCATTACCCAAACCTTTGTGCTACCAAAATTAGCTACCAGACTTTCTTCAAGGGTTGACATCAATGACAATCAACCCAATTAATCAACAGATAATTCAAAGTACTACAAGCCATAATTTTAGACCTAGAGGGGCCGAAATTTCAGAAATACATCAGAAGGAAGGTTGGTGAACTGGACAGACTCATAATCAAGGTTTTCAGAGGAGATGAAGATAAATACAAAATCAATCCTATGGAATGGTTGAGGTTGGTAAAGGAATATGATATGAATCCTTCAAAAAAAAGTTTTAATCCTTTTGGTGAAGCACAAAAGTGGTGGATGCGTATGGATAATGATACTAGATGGAACCTAACATGGGAAGAATTTGAAAAACTCTTCTCATATAAATGGATTAGGGATACAAAAATGGAGGCAATGTATACACTTAAATATGAATTAAAAGAAGCAAAAGAAAAATTCTCCAAATTTCCAAAGGAGAATGAAGAACTAAGAAAATATATTATTACGAAAGATGATGAGTTCGCCAATATGCAATCCCTTAATGAACCACTCATTAAGGAGGTTAAGAACATAAATAAATAAAACATTAGCGATAGAAAGTTGGAAAAAATGATTCAAGGGAAAAATTGCAAAATAAAGATGAAGAAATATGTAGATTATGAAACCATAATAAAAAACTATTGGATGAGGTTAAGGGATTGAAAGAAGAAAATAAGCATTGTCAAAATCAAGAAAAAGAAATAATATTATATGAAGAAACTACCAAAAGACTTGAAGAGGAAATTTACAAGAAGGTTGAGGAATCCCTGAACATCGACGAGGTAAAATCATAAATGCAATCCAAAATTAAAGAAGGACGTCAAAATTTGATAAATTGGGTGACATTGCAACTTCAAAAGGAGAAAGAAAACAAGATTCAAGAAGCTCACCATAAGATATGTGAATAATTTGAACTTCATCTATAGGATGTACATGCCAAATATGATAGTATTATCTCTAAGGCTAGAGTAATAAAAGACCAAGCAAATATGATAGAGGATTCCATTGTCTATGAAAAGAAGAAAGATGAAATGGGTGTGTAGAATGAAGAAAAAACATCAAATGTGAAACCATATCGACACCCTCATTATGAGGAAAGATTTCAAGGAAGGCACAAATATCAATATTAGCATTATCAAGGAAGAAGATGAAATAATCATCAATATTAATGGAGTATGGCATCACAAAACCATTATTCAACAAAATATTATCATAGACCAACATCTACTACATATTGGAGAAGATTCAACAACAATACATGGACTCAAAGGAAATAAAATTATGCAACGATTAGCCACCAAGGATTATGACTAAAAAGAATTGATTTTGGATCGATGGATCATCATCAATGGAAAGAAGAAAGTAGGAACATAAGAAAATCATATTACTTGGTTTCATCACATGTGAAGCATTTAATTGAAAAGATTTGAGGACAAAGTTTTTTGGAGGGAACTGTGTTATGACTCAAAGGAGGAATATATAGCGCTAAATGTATATGATATGACCCAGAGGGGGGGAATATATGGGCATAAATGTACATGTAATGTGTATATATATATGTAATACAGTCGACCTAATAGAAAATGGGCCTCATGTGTAGGTGTGAATAGGTATATATAGAGATCATGTGTTAATTATTGTAGACATGTGAATTGTGATGTATGAATGTATTTGGTTATTTGGAGGAGGTTCTATGATAATTTAAGGATTTATTGTGTAACTTATATATCTTGAAATTGTGATCCATGCTCAAATTGTTGTACATGGTTTGTACTTCTAGTTTATTATGATATTTTAAGCATTTGGTTCATAAAACTATCAAATAATGTATTCAATACACACTTGATAAAAAATCATGATCTATTAACTTCCACCAAACTGTCTCTCAAATAAATATATTAGAGAATAATCCCACAACAAAACACTATGCAAGAAAACTAGAAGGCATGCTTTCATACAACCAGATTTTTCACAACCATACCAATTTTCTTATAATCAAAATATATAATAAATTACTAGAGGAAAATGATTCACTTATGTTTTGAAAGTTGTATAATAAACAACTAGTTGAGCGAGTATTTCCAACCAACTTTAGGTAGTCCATAATGGACACCACCCTCTAGTTGGGCCATGATACCACCAGAGTGAAATAGAACAAGAACAACTCTGAATTAAAAACTTTAATAGGTTGTCAACCATTTTTTTTTATTGTTGGCTTCTTGAGGAAAGAGTAGCTCTCAAGAACCTACATTACCTTCCCCACACAACACAAGGATTGTATCCTTCTCTATTGCACAGTAACTCAAAAAATCTTCCTTTTAGTGTTATTCATCATGTACATAGAGAAGTCAAGGATGATGTCCAAAGCTTATGCAAAAGTTCTCTTTGTTTCTTGACGGTTTTCTTTGTCTAACACCTTTCTCTCATGGATAGTTTGTTCTATATGAACTTGGCTCCCAATTTTCTGTTGTCTCCTCTCTAAAATCTCCCCTTTTCCCCTTTTGTTAACTTCCCCTTTCTTCCCATTCGAATTTTCTTCATGCATGATGGAAAGAGAATTCCATTTAAGCTTCTTTTCCTAATTCCAATAATGTAGGGAAGCCAACTTGCTAGATTTTAGGAAATGGTGTCTTAGATTGAGGAATTTGCTTCTTATACTCCTTTTAACCCCTTCTAGCTTTGAAATTAAAGTTTTGAAATGGGTTAAGGTTAAAGGTAACATAGGTATATGTTTTTAGGAATAACCCCCCCTTATACCCCCTCACCTTTCCCCTCTTGTGGTATCTGTTAGCACTCCGTAAATCTATTCGGCTGATAGACAGATGACGAAGGTAACTTTTCAACCAACTTTGAGACCCGAAACTAGCCTTTCGCATTTGGAGAGGGATCTCTCGAGAGGCACGGTGTCCGTGAGGGATATGGATTTGAAAGAAGTGGCTAGATTTAACACCTTTGATATCATGGGTTTTGGTTATATTGGTGCAAGAAAGTAAGACTTGGGCTATGGAGTCGATCTGAGGAAATGACGGAGACAAATGACTTAGTGACCGAACTTGAGAGGATAAGTCTAGGCGAGTAACAATATTCAGTGTAAAACTGTAATGTGAGGTGGGAGAAAAACACAGGAAGTAACTCGGAGCACTGCTGCAGATGAATTCAGAGTTAACTTGTTAGAGGAAAACATTTTGTCTAAGTGGCGCGAACAAGGGGCGTTGTGAAGCAAATCCACAGGTTCGAAAATTCATTCCGAAATAGATAGAAAAAGATATGAATAAAGATGACAAGAAGCACATACACTAAGTAAGAGGCACAATACATCCAACTACTACAACTAGAATCTTTTCATCAAGTTACAGGACCTTTGCATTAAATTTCGGTCAAAAACTCAAATTTACATGCAATAACTATCATCTACCAAATTTGCCAACCAGCATGGCTTACATCGAAAAGATGAAATATCCTTACAAGGGCACCGCTTGGGTTACCCTACTTTCTAACTGCTAACCCTAAAACTAGGAAAATTGAGTAGCATGCGCTGGAGACTCTTAGCATGGCGCTGCCCAAAAATAGACAATAATCACGTCTGTTTACCCATGATCGTCCACAAATATGCCACGAGGATCTGATCATTGATCAGGTCTCGATATGAAAAAAGATGTGTCAGTGTATCCCTTTGCTCATGTGTCTGAGCGAACATGTGTATGTCGGGAACTTGTTATCTTCTATAATGGCTTTGATTTTTCTTTCGTGTTCATTTGATGGAAAATGTGTGTGGCGAGTGACTGTTTGATTGTTGCGGCCGTTATAAAAAATGTAGAGTGCTTTGGGGAAACTTGTCCTTCAAAACTTCCAATATTCGTCTTGTTTTTGTAGATGTAGATATGAGCGTCAGCTAGGCTCATTTTTTCTATGCACTGGCGAGAGCCACGCAAGCCTCCTTCCCGGTCGCTTCGTATTCTCTGGAATACTCTGTATGCCTTTCTTCCGTCAGTCTCTGTGCTTCTCAAAATTTTACAATGGTGTCTTGTGTCGCTTTGAGATGTCCTTTTATCCATGCCATGTTTCCCTCGCGACCCTGAGTTGTTGATGCTTCCATGATCTTTGTCGCTAGCTACCGCCTCAACTCCATGTTTTTCTGATAGAGTTCAGCGATGGCCATCTTTGCCTACTTCAATTGCTGAGATGGCTCTTGATCATTCGCTCCTATGATATCCACTTTCCTTGTTCTGATCCTGTCTTCACGGCTCGATCCTTCAACAGGCTCTATCTAGATGGCATGCATGAGTAGTTCTTCAGCCTTCGATCTGGCAAGCGACTTTTCTGGAAATCGAGCTTCCACAACTTCCTTGTTATTTCTCGGCCTTCCCCTCCTCTGAGGCATTTAATGTTAAGGATAGGAGGCTTCTATCATATTCCCTTCCTATGAAAAACCCTTTGTTTCAGGTTTTGCGTGGTTTGATCTGGTCTTCTCTGCGAGTAAAGGAATAACTCCTTTCACATACTTGGGAATGCCTTATGTGGGTGAGAACGACTCCCAGTCATTTTGGGGCTTGGATCTTGCGATATTTCTACTCTGCACGACTTTCCTTATGCTCTGAGAAGTCGCCATGGTGCTACTAGTGTATATTCCACGCGTAGTATATCCAGTAGGCGCACAAAGGGGGGGGGAATGTGAAACAACTAGACTGGAAAGGAAAATTGCAAACAGATTGCGGACCTAGTTCTAGGACTGAAAAGAGTGTCGAGCATCCAAGCTTTATAACGATTCGGGTAGAGGAAGGAATCATGTTGGAGGACAATCAATTCATGGCAATGAGATGTTTCAAGTCAAGTTTCAGTGTTTTCATGTAAAATCCCCGCATGTAGGATACAGACGATAAAGTTTACTGGGAATGCATGATACGAACGCCACAATTTTTCATTCCTTCAGACTTCATGATGAACTGATAATAACCTGTTGTACTTTCTGATGCGAATTCCATTAACTACTTGAATCGACCTGGGCACGTAGAGACTAGTTTCTCAACAAGACTCGACTCTTTGGAAAAGACATACCCATACCACTTGTACAAGTTTCAACTCTGACATCCCTTCCCGTTTCTGAGGGCCAACCGACCACTTGCTAACCTCAACCTCACAGTGCTATGTACCTGACTTCACATGTTTGGATGCATGGGTCACAACGTGACTTAGAACCAACTCTAACTAGAAAGAGAAATGGCGGGGCTAGCAACTAGCTCCAACGGGGATGTTATTCTCCTCGAGAGGTAGCAAAGAACAGTAGACTAGGTGCCTTACCATTGGGCTTTATTCGACCTTCAGACATTGTGCGAAGTAAGTGACAGACAAAAAACAAACTAAACCTATTGACGCATCTTCTAAAAATTTAGCATAAACTTAGGGCCTTCACTTCGGGCTTCAATATTCTGCTGACCTACTGATTTGACACAAAAACAAAAATACTATTTACAAAGACGAATGACTTTAAACGGACTCTATTTAATCTGGTAATGTTTAAGGAACTTGTCATTTACATTCCCCCAACCAAAGAATTCTCCATCTAATCCTTCTATAAAATAAGCATTTATCCCACAATGATCGCTGATTCTGAAGGGACTTTCCAAAGATGGTCGAACTTTCCGTGCTTTCCTTTGTCTTCATTTCTCGTGTCGCATATCAAGACTAGATCACCAAACCAGAAATCCTCTGGCTTAGAATGCTTATCGAAATCTTTCTTTATCTTCTCTTTATGGATATGTGACCGATGATACACCTTCTCCCTCGCCTGTTGTGTGCAGATTAGCTAGTTTATCCTCCTTTGCGCATCATTTGGCTCGACCTCCTGTTCTTGCAAAAAATTCCTGACGGGCGGTCCCAACGAAGTAGGGAATATTTCATCTGCGTCGTAAACGATATGGAAAGGTGATGTTGATATAGACTTCTTGGTGGTAACCTGATCAACCCACAACGCGTATATAAGCTTTTTATGCCAGGCTCTCTTTTTGTCTTGCAGGAGTCTTTTGATGATCCTGGTCAAGCTCTTATTTGAGGATTCTGCTAATCCATTTCCTTGTGGATAGTACATTGTGGAATGCCCCAGGGTTATGTTATAATCCTAACAAAATTTCTCCATCCTCTTAGACTTGAAAGCGGTTGCATTGTCTGTTATGATCTTAACGGGGCACTCAAACCTTGACAAGATGTTTGTCTCCAGGAATTGGATGATGACTGCCTCTATCCATTTCGTGAAGTAGTCGGTGGTCGTGAGTATCCATTTGTGCTACGCGTAGGATGGAAGATTTATCTCTCCTATGAAATCTAGACCCCACTACATGAAAGGCGCTTCCACTGAGATTGGCTTTAGTAGCAGGGGCTGCAACTTTCTTCTTCCGTTGAAAATATGGTATCCGTGGTAGCTGGAGACCTCTTTATACACGTCAACGAAGATTGTAGGCCAGTAATAACCTACTCTTTGGATTTTGTGCACGGTGGTCTTCTAATAGTGGTGTCCTCTGCAGTCGGCTTTGTGGAATTCTTGTATAGCCCGCTTCGTGTCATCCTCTAGCAAACAACTCAACAATATTTCCCTGGGGTCTTTCCAGTAAAGTTAGTTTTCCGGGATGTAGAACTTAGTCTCTTTAAGATTCAAAAAATTGGCTTTGGTATTACTCACACCTAGAGGAGCCTGGATACTCTCCAACACATAGACGATGTCAACATATCACAACGAGTCAATGAAATGTTGAGGCACCTGCGCAACTTTTTCTTCTTGAGGGAATTCCGACAGATCAACGATGAACTTCACTCCTACAACGTCGCAGTTTGACTGTGCCATTAAATTTGCAAGACCCTGACCCTTGATCAACTTTGTAGGCTTGATCTCAAGATCATATTCCATCATAGACGCTATCCACTTGCCTCTCCTTCCTTTCGGGTCAGGTTGATTCAGGATATCCTTTACTGAACTATTGGGCACACAAGCGATGACATGGGAGTGAAATATGTATGTTTTGAATTATTTCAAGGACTTTACTAAGGCATACGCCTATTTTTCCATAATTTCATACCTTAGTGGAGTGTCACGCAATGTCTGACTGAAATAGTCTATAGGTTTTTCGAAATTCTGATCGTCTTTCTGTAGCATCACACCGACAATAGTGTGTTCTGAGGCGAATGAAAATAGGAGGAAATATTTCATAAAATCCAGGCTGGCTAGCATAGGAGATTTATTCAGCACCACTTTGATATCTTCAAAAGACTTCTTGGCCTCTAGGTTCCACTTAATCTCGTTTCCCTTCCTGAGCATGCAAGTTATGTGTTTTATGATTTCCACCAGGTTTGTGATGAATCTCCTCAAGAAGTTAACCTTTCCCAAGAAAGATTGCACTTCCTTTTTACCGCGCAGGGTGCTGATCTTCAGGATTCCTTCAACCCTTCTGGGGTTTATCTTAATGCCTTCCTTGGAAATGATGTGCCCTAACAACTTTCCTTCTTCCACCACGAAATGTGATTTCTTTGGATTTAGTGATATTCCGAACTTCCTGCACTTCTGGAAATCCTTCTTCAGGTGCTCGAGATGTTTTTTTTCGGAGGTAGAGTACACTATGATATCGTCCAGATAAATCATGATGAACTTGTCTTTTTCGTCAGCAAATGCGATGTCCATTTCCCTCTAAAAAGTGGCTCCAACGTTCATCAGGTCGAACGACATCTTGGCGTACATGAACGTTCCCCATGGAGTTGTGAATGTCGTTTTCTCTCTAATGTTTGGGTGGACCATGATCTGATTATATCCTGAGAACCCATCCAACATAGACATCTTCTGGGACCCCACCACTTTTTGCAAGATGTTGTCCATTTTAGGGAGGAGGTAGTGGTCCTTGAGAGACACTTCATTTAAATTCCGGAAGTCTATGCACAGTCTTATCTCGCCACTTTTCTTTCTTATAGGTACCATACTAGTACGATAATCTCAATGAATCAATAATTTTAGCGTCGAAAAGATTTTTTACCTCATTCTCGATCAGCGACAACAAAAAGGGATTTATCCATCTCAACTTCTGTTTAAAAGGATTTTCATCTTCCTTGAGAGCGATAACATTTTAGATCACTTTTGTGTCATATACTTTTAGGTCATCATAGCTCCATGCGAAGCTGTCCGGGAAATGATTCATGAGCTTTACGTAGTCCTACTTGACCTTTGGACTGAGTGTATTTGATAATTTTTTCATCTTCGGATTCTCCTCAATCCCGATGTTGCATTCTTCCACGTCCTCTTCACTTGCAGTGATATTGGGGTTCTTAGCCACATCGTTTTCGTCAAATATCTTTTCCAGCGGCACCAACCTCTTTGGAATAATGTTATTTTTCAGTTGCATTATGTCCCTTCCCACGATCTTGTTTTGGAAAGGGTCATCGTTACTATGCACATACGCGCTCTCATATTCATCGCCGCAACATTCCTCGTCAATGTTTGTATTAGCGAACTTGTCTCTCATAAGGAGGAACCTTTCCACCTGTTTGTCGTCATCAAACACTTGCCAATGTTTTATATTATCAGGCACTGTCAGCCTATGCTTGACCTCGATTTCATATATTTTTTTTGGGAAGATGGGGATCTTAAAAACTGAGGCCGAGGTGGCCAACGCATCGGTGATCTGATTTTTCTCTCTGGGGATAGTAGATAGGTCATACTCTGAAAAACCTTCGAGGAGGTCTAAAGAAATATTTTTTTACGCTCTCAGCCTGGGGTGTTTGGTTTGATATAGACCCTTTACCTGATTTATGATTAGCTCAGAATCTCCGCGCACTGCTATCTTCTACGCGCCCAATTCTTTCAAAACTTGCAAGCCCAAGATTAGTGCTTCATACTCTGCCATGTTGTTAGCATATTCAAACGCGAGATTGTATGAGCACAACTTTGTGTTTTCTTCAAGGGGGGTTACCCATACACCAGCCTCAGTTCCTTCTCTACTGACTGCGCTATCAAAACTCATGTTCCACACCCCATTTTCTGCGTAGTCTTTCAGGTCAGTGCACTCTATTGCTTCCCGCACAATTTTCTTGTCAGTTGTTATTATGGTTGTCGGTTCTTCCTCTTCGAAACTCAGGTCATTGTAGAATATAGAAGAACCCACCTCGATGTCAATGGAATATATAGGTATTGGACACACCTTCCACACTTAGAGGGGGGGTGACTGAGTGTGGGGCTCTTTTTCCCAAAACTTCCCTCTTTCACAAAAAATCATCAATTAGCATTCAACATTTATTCATTACCCATTGCTATCATTTATAACCAGTCATATATCAGAAATATATCATCAACAAGTCATCATCACAATGAACACAAAGAACACAAGATGTATGTACAATTTTCATTTTATTACGGACTACAATCCTTAGGGTTTATCAGCAACAACTGAATAGAGTACAACTCTACAAGAGCACCAGCTCTATATGCAAGACTCAACTTACATTCTCAACACCAACTAAGATGAGGCAACAATCCTCAACAGATATCAATCTTTCAACAGGTACGTGACCTGTCAGTAGTGCAACCTGCATATGCACACACCCTGGCTCACTACAACCCACGTGTGAACGCGGCCAGTGTATAATGCAACAAGCGTATGCTTCTGAGCAACTAGGGTTTTTCTTTTCTTCACATGCTCAAATCCTCTTCAACCTACAATCACTTTCTCTTCTGTCTTCCACTATCCAATCTGATCCACAGCCAGTCACAACACATCCAAGCTCTCCAATAGCTTGCTCATGCTCCACAACAAATCAATATGAATGTTATCTCAATCATGTATAAATAACTAGTATACCATAGCAATCATGTCACTACTTAATCACAAGAGTGTTGCTCACTCCATCAACCAAATCAACCAAACTAAACCACATCATAGAAGCCATACCAAGAATTCCCTAAGAATTCACAACACATCAAACAATAGTATCCATCAAGACAATAATGTAACCATAATAGTGTCTCAGTGATAGATCTGAGGTCATAGAATGCAGATCTGGAACCTGCCTCATCATCCTATAGCTTGGCACCAGCTCAAACACAAATCTCCATGATTTTATCCACTCCATGCTCCCTGTACACAGTCAGCCCGCGTGTACACTCACCCTATACATAGCCAACCCGCGTGTACACTCAACCTATACACAGACAGCCCGCATGGGCATCAGAAAATAAAGTTTTTTGTGAATCCGAGACTTTTGTCATCAAGATCTGCGACATTGCTAAAACTTTGATGCGTCCATAATATCCTCCTCTCGCTCTCTTCCTCAGAATAGATCTTCAATCATGCTCAAGAGATTCACACCAATAGGATGCTCTCACAAGAAGCTCTCCATCAAAACTCCAAAAGATATTCACAAGAAGCTCTCCATTGATCCACAAAAGGGATTCTCACAAAATGTACATTTTACAAGAGATCCTAGCTTCTTATTTATACTTTCATATTCTAGGTCACTTTACCCATTTTTAGGTTACTTAACCTGTTTCTAGGTCACTTAACCTATTTTCCTTATTTTAGGGTTAACCACTTTCCATGAATAGAAAGTTCTCCAATACTTTATCATTTAAATATTCCTTCTTGATTTTGTCACTTCATTTTATCATTTAAATGATCTTTCTTGATTTC
>SNQJ01S0000622.1:299155-329080 GCA_010110895.2 Picea sitchensis
ATTTCTCTTTTTCTTATGAGGACATTTGTTAGGAAAATGACCAATACCATCACAATTAAAACAAATTAAAGGAAGCTTACCTCTATACCTACCATTGGTTCCCTTGTTCAGTCTTTTGACGAAGTTGGCCACTTCTTCATCATATTCTGAGTTGTCAATGTTGTTGCTATATTCTTTGTGTTCATTTTTCTTTTTCTTTGATCTTCTGGATGCTTCTTTTACATCTGGATTTTCCTGTTCAGTTCTCATTTCATATGTTGTGAAGATTCCATGCAGTTTGTCGATGATTATTGAGTTTAGATCCAATATTTTTTCTAGTGATGATGTCTTAGGGTTAAATCTCATAGGAAGAGACCTTAGTACCTTTTGAACAATTACAAATTCTTCAATTTCTTCACCCAATCCTATGATTGCATTCACTGTTTCATCGACTCGTAAGAAGTAGGCTACAATATTCTCATCTTCCTTCATTTTTAGTTGTTCAAACTGACCTCTGTAAGTTTGAATCTTTGTTGCTTTGAGTTTTGTATCTCCTTCATAAATATTTCAAAGCTTGTCCCAAATGTCTTTAGTGGATTTACAATGTGCAATTTTGGTGAATACCATATCACTGAGACCATTCAAAAGTGCATTTTTGTCTTTGGAATTATTCTCACCGAGTTTCACTGCTTTGCCATTTGTTGGTGGAATTGTTGGTGTTGTGTATCCATCTACAATTGATTGTCAAACTTGAAATCCCTATGCCTGTATATATGTCTTCATCCTTATGCTCCAAAAAGCACACTTTTGTCCATCAAACTATGGTATTCCATTTTTATACAATTTGGTACTCTCCATGATCTACCTTTCAGTGGTTAAACTGATTTATGAAGGAACCTGCTCTGAAACCAATTGTTGGATTACTAAGAGGGGGGGTGAATCAGTAATAACGTAATTATAATCCTTTTTCTTCAAATAATCCAAGTGTTATATCAATGTAGAATTATTATCCAATAATGAGCAATAAGAAATGAAAAATCACACACATACATAGTACACCGGTGTTTTACGTGGAAACCCAAATAGGGAGAAAACCACAAAATTCTTTTTCTTATATGTCTTGAAGAATTACATTCATTGGAAGCACCAACTTCCTTTGTTTTCCAACTGCAATTGGAAGGAGGCTCCAACCCCCTAGTTTCTCAGGATACAACCTCAGGGAAGCTCCAACTCCCCAATTCTTTGGCTACAACTAGAAGGAGGCTAAACCCCCCTATGTTCTCTGGCTACAACCACCTGTCCTTGCCCCGTCCAACCACCCTAAAGTAGAAGTAGAATGATGGAACCACTATCACACTATCATTGTGATATATACCGCTGTAAACATGTACCAATAAACATGAACCATGCATCAACCTGTACCTCAACTTGTAATCAACATGTACCATAAACAAGTGCATCAACCATGCACCAACCTGTACCATAAACAAGTGCATCAACCATGCACCAACCTATACCAAACAATTTGTAATCAACCTGTACCATAAAAAAGTGAAACCAAACATGTACCAAGTATGTACCAATCATGTGTCAACTACTCATCAACTATGACTCATCAATATGTACCAACATCATCAGTTATACACCCCATATATGTGCCAACTTATCAACTACTTGTCTCAACCATGTACCCAACTTGTACCACAAACAAAAGACCTCATCAATTTCATAATCCAAATATGATTTATAACTCTGTAATAGACCTGGTGTATATGATCACATACCCAAAAAACCTTACTTAACTTTAAACAACAAGAGACTAGCATTTACATCAAACTTTTCTTTAGTCTTACATGACTAGTTTTGGATTAGTCAACAACCCTAACTTGAAATAATCATAACTTTGTACCTGTAATGAATAAATATATGAAACTGATACACACTGTTCTTTAGTGTGTTTTATGCAATTCCTCCAAGTTTCACTACTCGGAACCTCTTAGAAAAGTAGTTATAGCAAAAATGGCATACCTTGCTGAATTTTGGCTTATTTTAGAGAGCGACCTTGTAGAGAGTTCCCCGCACGGAATATTTGATGAATCGATATGAAACTGTTACACATAATACTAAATACTTTACTCTAAGAAAAATAATTTTTTTTACTGAATTTGGATCTGTTATGAATAATTTATGACGTTTTTACTCGAAACACTTGTTTTTTACTAGTTTTAGGACTAGCCACAAACCCTATTTTCCACAGAGTGTAAATCCAAAACTGCAAAGACCCACAAGATAATTTTTTTACCACAGATAATTGGATATGTTTCCTCAATGGCATAGAAATTTCACGGTCTGAATCATTATAGAAAAAAAAATATTTCAAAAATGGTGAGATGACCTGTAAATAACATACCTTAGAAAGCATCATCAAAAGAATTTATCCTTCCTTGAATTTTGGCCTTCTTTTCTTCACCCTCCCTCAGAAATTCGGCTTATATATCTTTTGGTTACCTCAAACACCTATAGGTATTCAATATTCTCAAGTTTATCTAAAATGAGAGAGCCTTGCCTCTTATTTATACTCTCCAAGTAGCTTCCTTAAAAACATCTTCTAGGTCACTTTGCCCACTTTCCTTGTTTTTGGGTTAACCCACTTCTAATTTATCCATTAAATTTATTATTTAAATAATTTGTTTTGTATTCACTTTGAATTATAGTACACTCATCAATTCACTTTATGATTTACCTTATAAAATCTCTTAAACCACTTTGACTACTTTGACCTTTTGGGGCTTCTAGATGACATAAGAGGGTCCTCCAACTTTGTAAGGCCATAACTCTCAAACCGTGAGGAGTTATGTGACATTTCACATACCACCATAAATTGATTGACATGTACCATACATATAGAATACTAATACCTGCAAATATATGAAAACTCATACCATTATCCATCAAGCAAATTTGGGTCCATTACCCAAACCCGAGTTCTCCAACTTCTCATGGCCATAACTCTCTAACCATGAGGAGTTATGTGACGTTCCACATACCACCAGAAATGGAATGATAAGCACTATCCATCTAGGATATTTTCAATGACAAATTCACTAACCTTCATATCATTATTCCACAAATAATCACGGGTTATCTAACCATACTTCTAGGATAACTCATTCCACAAAGCGTCTTCCTGTGAGGGATTTCACCATAAGGGGACCAATTTGGAGTTCACACATTTCTACTTATTATCAACCATGACAAGACAATAATGAGTCATATTTACATCAAACAATATTGGGTCCATTACCCAACCTTTGTGCTATGGGTCTTTCTTCAAGGGTTGACATCAATGACAACCAACCTTTATCAACATCCACCACATGAATGTTATATTTTTCTCCAAAATATGAATTGTGGAAAGATATTGATAAGAGGTGCTAAAAATATAAGTATGATTATGAGGTGCTACAAATATAAGTATGATTGTGTCCCAGATCACAAATTCAATATCAAGGATGATGAAAATGTATTAATCTATATATCTAATTTAGATGAACGAGACAAACAAGAACACAGCTAAGATATTAGATCAAAATCATATCACAATAAAACCATGCAAAAAAAATGTCACTAGAAACTATGATGGTCATGACACATGAAGGATGAATACCAAGAGTTACAATGAAGCAAAATTTCATAAGATCTTACTAGAAGTTATGCCATGAATCCCACGATGAAAAAACTTGAAGCTATTATCATGTACCCAACCTTCTTGGTTCACTTTCAAAGAGATGGGGTACTTCTTTTTAAATAATTATGTCCCTTTCTTGTTTCTTACTCCATTACCTTTCAAAATGTGACCTAGTTATGTGGGTTGAAGACCACACATAAGTCCTCTTCAAAATTTATTGGTCAAGTTCAAAATTTCTTACATCAGGTCATTTGAAGCAACACACACACACACACATTGGGCCATATGACTTATTTTGACTTCAACCACATCAGGCTCCTTTCAAAATACCCTGAGCTCTATCGGGATCATTTGAAGTATCTTCCATAAATCTATTTGAATGATCACTTTGTGGCCTCATTCAACCTTTGAATTACTATTAGGCCTCATACATATAAGTCAGTAGACCTTTTTGAAAGAAGGGATCGAGCATATTTTGAATATTGACCCATCCCTTTTGAAATATTGGCCCTATCGAAACCCTTTGAAAGGTTGTCCCATCAGACCTCTTTTGATTATCATCCCACCCCTTTCAAACTATTGGCCCAATCAAGCCTCTTTTAAATATCAACCCGTTGATCCTCTTTCGATGGTGGTCCATCGAGCCCTTTAAAAAATTTAAATTGATTGGGTTCCTTCAAAATATCGTCCATTAAGCCTCTTTTGAAGATGACCCATCAATCCCTTTAGAAATTCTGATCTAATTAGGTCCCTTCAAAGTATCATCCCATCTGTCCCTTTCAAACAAGGGCCATCAACCTCTTTTCAAATACCTATGTTCCATCCTCTTCAAAAGTATGGATACCTCCAAAGCATGGCCTAATATTCAATGGGACACTTTCAAAGACATGGATTGAAATTCATTAGGGCACTTTTGAAGAGACAATTTGAAAGGAAGAATCAAGGTCATGGGGCCTACTTCAAATATTCTAACAAAGACTTTTTTGAAGTATCACCCAAACAAATGAACAAGGTACATTAGTCTCCTTTTCAAGAAACATCCTAATAGTCAAAGGAAGGGTCCTTAGGCCCATTCTAGATATTGTCTTGATCAATCATTTATTCCTTTCAAAGGAATTCCCTAAGGTAAAATACCAAGGACTTTGGGCCTCTTTGAAAGAATCATCAAATGCTAAAGAATATATCCATTAGGTAATTTTATGAACTCCTTGAAACAAAAAGAAGAAGAGTCACGCCAACTTCAAACATCGATATGATTTATAAGAAGGCCATTAGAGTAATTTTGAATATATCCATGATATTTGAAGAAAAAGGACTTAGGTGCCATTCAAAGTAACACTTCAAACTAAGGATAAAAAGAGGGATCAACTCCAAGGATGTTTATTTGGTCCAATAATAAAATCAACGGAACATCCAAAGTGAGTGTGTGAGTCAATTTGAATTTTCATGAAAGAGAGTGCTCTAGTTGAGATGAGATTAAAATTCCTACAAGGATGTAGTATCTTACACTCCTTCATCGTATTGTACTCAACCCCCATTCCCTAATTTCTAAGAAAGATGAACTTCCCCACCAACCACCACTTGTATTCAATGGTTGGTGGTTGAGGTTTAAATAAGGCACATGGTAATAAGGAAAAGATTAAAAGTTAGGAAACTTTCGTCATTATTTATAACCCCCTTAGACTGATTTCCTCTTCCCCTCCAGTGGACTCATAACCCCTCTCATTCTCTCACCAACCAACATTGTACCTTTATATTTATTTTCAAAATAATATTTGCATATATTGGGTTTACCATGGAAGGCCTACCACATGGTATATATAAAGCATACTTATTCAAAATGCATGCCTATCTATTCACTAATTAGGCCTTGGCCTTGATCTCCACACTACGAATTCATACAAGATATTTACATCATTTACAGGCACAATCATTTTATTTAGCTTGAGTCTCATGACATAAACTTTCCACTTACATTTTATACATAGTCTAGTCCAATACATTCTAAGGGTCAAAATCAAGGATATTACAACAGCCACCCCCTTGGAGTAACAACATCCTTGGTGTTCTTTCCTTTCCAACAATATTCCATGTCTTCAATATTAGGCTACACTTGCAATGGTGTCCTCTTCATTACATCTTTGCATAGATGTTGTCTATTCTAGACATCCATTTTCAACCATTACTTTCACTAAATTGGAACACCTCCAAAGTTTTAACAGTTCAACATGTACCTACATCAATCATCAATGGAAAACATACATGTCATTTCCATTTTGATGATATAATATTTATCGTATTGATAGAAATTCAAATTCTTAATTGAATTCTATATATTCATAATGCAAGATAAAGTAGGCAAATTATTCCAATACTTATCTATATGAATATATCTCCACTTCACAAACCTTCCAAGGGTGAGATTCAGTGAAATGTGTTCTTTGAAACACCTAAAATGCATTGCCTTCTTGATCCTAGGTAGCGCATATCATGCATCTCTCATAGCAAATTCATTCAAGTCATATTTTCCTTGTACCACTCATACTTCTAGTCTCAAACATCCCCTTCTCTGCTAAATGGTTCCTCGAGTGATACATCATTTACCAAGGCTTTCACATGCAAGAAAAAAACAAACTTCATAGAGTCTTACTACTAAGACATCCCACCAACA
Organism: Picea sitchensis; assembly: GCA_010110895.2. Classification (NCBI taxonomy): domain Eukaryota; kingdom Viridiplantae; phylum Streptophyta; class Pinopsida; order Pinales; family Pinaceae; genus Picea; species Picea sitchensis. The sequence continues at coordinate 305,494 of SNQJ01S0000622.1, forward strand.
ACCTCTAACATTCAATAGCTCAAGGTGATGGAGGCATAACAGGCAGTTCTAGTGTCATGATAGTATCATCCTCCCATTATTTCTAGAATATAACAATGTTCATTTTTGTGCACTAGATAGATCCATCATCTCACCTGTATGATAAAAAACAATTCCCATAGATTTTGTCATAAAAAAATTCAATAAGAAATTGAAATAGATTTTTTCACACAAAAATTGGATTTTCACAACCATGATGTCCTCATAATTCTTGGTATTTGCATGATGTAGAAACTAGTATTCATTATGGAATTACATTCATGGCAATATCCAAGACAATATACCTACAATATTTCCTCCTTAATAGAAATTTTATTTAGCCAAACAAATCATGATTATTTATGCATATAATCTTTCATTGCAACATTCACAACAACATATGAAATGATATTAGAATTATGACATGTCATTAATTCAATCATTTTTAGATGCTTACATTTTGAATTCAATGAAATATATATATATATATATATATCAAAAGAATGAACTCACAGAATGAAACCAAACATACATGCCAATATTCATGTATGGACAATCACAACTTTAAACATTCACATTCCCAACTTATGCACATTCACACATGTGTTACATTCACTCAATGTACCATTGCACTGATCCACGAATACCATAGTGCCTAATAATGTAATCCACCATGATAATTTGGAAGGATTAACCAATGCTTCAACACATCACCCAACCACCTCCCCAACATTTGTTCAACCATCTCGACACTTTCCTCTTTATCCCAAACACAACACCAATAATATACCATTTCTCTACTAAACAAGCACTCAAGTGTGCTAGAAGATGTTTCACTTGTTTTCTCAACAATCCCTTAGGAAACCCTCGCCCCTATTTGGTATTTTTAATGTTTGAAATAAGGCTACAATCTAGGGAACAAACACAAGAAGGGATACCATTGGATATGTGTGCAACATTATAGGATTTCTTAGGTCCAACAACACATGGCCTCACACATGGTATCCATTTTCAAAACATGAGTATAGATATTCATTCACAGTAGCTATTACCTCATATCCAGATCAACATGACATCCGATCATGTGAGTGAATAAAAACAATTGACAATATTTACATGTCTAAGGATTTCTACCCTTACCATATCCCCCCACCTAGGTATTAATCACATATATTCATTAAAATGTCATCATAAACATATCGAGTACAGAGAAAAGTTTAAGGATCCATTCTTATATTAAAGTGTACAAACCTTGGTGAATATTACTAATTCTTAAATGACAACTATAAAATGTTTGGTGATATTTTTGTAAAAATATTCAAAATTTTAAGGATTTCATATGGTTTCTATAAAATTTTGACAATTTTTGGAGTAAAACAATTTTATCATATAGAATTTGGGCGAATCAGTTTTAGAAAAAATTCAAAATGGTGAATCTTTTTTGGGAAAAAAACATGGAAAATTATCCCATGGGATAAATTTGTCCCCTAAAATTTTCCTTGATCAAGTATGATATCAAAGCATGAAAAAAATAATTCTTACCCAAATCCCTTCAGTACTCATACATTATTGGCATGACCAATTCCATACCTATATGGTTTTCAACAAAATTCATGATGTTACTTGATCAGTTGGTACCTCAAGGGGACTCACATGATCCCTTCATCAGCCTATTGGAAAGAATCCTTTTGTTCTTACTCTTTCTCGTGAGGTTGATTGTCATAGACATATGCATCATCAACATATTCAACCATGTACTCAACCATTCCTAGTTATCCATTCAATAAAAAAACATGTTAGACATAATGTCATATTCATTGCATATGTAAAAATATACCACACTTGTCTACCATGCAATAACATATATGCTCAAGAATATATCCATGCACCCTACCACACATTATCTCTTAGTGTGTTTACTAATACATGTTGATACTGAGAGGGGGGTAAATCAGTATCAACTACAATTTAAAAACCTTTTCAACTTATAGTTAAACCATTAAATTATATATAATGAGCAATGAACAATAGTATAAGAGTTACACCAATACACCATGCACAATATATGAGAAATAATCAATAGTTATTGTTCAAGGGAAGTAATGACTTCCAAAGGTAGCTACAACTTTCAAATGTAAAGGGAGGGATAAACCTCCAAGAGGAAGATACAATCCTCCAATATCAATAGAGGTTTGAACTCTCCATCCTTTTCCCTTCCTTCCACCCAAGAATATATGAGAGATAATAAAACTTTACATTAAATCATCACCATCAACCAACCATCACATAGAACCTGATAATGCTTCCTAAGACTTCTTCAAGTTCTGCGATTATTGAATTCTTGGAATACTTTGATCCTACAGATAATATTACTCAATGTATTCTCTGAAACATCTCCAAGTTTCACTCCTTGAATCCTCCCCAAAAAGAAGTTATAGAGAGAATGGTAGACCTTGTTCAATTCTGGTTTATTCAGGAGAGTGAACTTGTACAGAATGCCCCACGCTCAATATTTAACATCAGATTATGAAACTCTAACATAAGAAACCACATTCCATACTCTTTCCAATGAAATTGGTCTCACTTTATTTAGATTCTCTATGAATAAATTATGATTGGTTTACTCGGAACACATGTTTATTGACTAGCTTCGAGACTAGTCAAAATCCCTATCTTCCACAGAGTGTATCTCCAAAATTATAGAGAACCAAGAGTTGAATTTTTTTTCCACATGTACCTTGATATGCCTTCTCAATACCATAGAAATTTCACCATCTGAATCATTCTATAAAAAAAATTATAGAGAAAATGGTAAGATGACATGTAAATAACATACCTTAGAACACATCACCAAAAGACTTCATCCTCCCTTGAAATCCGACTTTCTTTACTTCTGATTTCCTCTGAAATTTGACTTGTGTATCAAATGAATGTATAATGATATGTATTTATACCATTTATGTCACTTCCTTTTAACATTAGGGCCGACCTGACACTTTCTTATTTTGTAATTATTTTCTTTAATTATCTTGAAGGCCTACATGTACTTCCTTCTTCAATTCACTTTGTCATCTTCAAAAATTCATTTCTCCTCAACCATGAGGATCCACGTGATGTTCCACATACCACCGGAAATAACATGATGTATAATATCCATCCATGGGTGTTGTATCTGCATGTGCATTGTCCTTCATGTTCAAATACCTTCATCAATATTGCAGTCCAAAACCAATGACTAGGGTTGACATCAATGACAACAACCAATCTTCCAAAAATCTCCCACTTTGTCATTGATGGAAACACTCATTCTCCCCCTATCATCATTATCCCAATTTTTTTCCCCCTTTGACATCAATGTCAAAGGTTAGGGATTCTCCCTCTGATTTCAATGGCATAAGGTGACCTTCTTCTTTGGGGTTGCTCCCCTTGAACATGTGGCACTCAATAATACTTCATCCTTATTTTTGGTCTTTGGGACTTTTTCTTCCTTGGAATCCTTTTGTGTGTCTTCTATCTTCTCTCTCTTCTTCATTTCTAGGATGTATATGTTGTTCGGTCTTCTTGTTGTAGTTGCAACCAATCTTCCTAAGTTATTTTCTCTGAATTTACATTTTCGGGAGTCAAACATAAGAGTGTATACTTGATCACACATTTTAATAACACTGAGTAGATTATGCTTCAAGTCTTCAACCAATAGGACTTTCTTTGCTTTTACATTTTTTCTTCCAATCTCTACTACACCCTCTCCAAGTATTTTGGTAGATGAGTCATCTCCAAATGAAACATTGCCACCCTTTCTCTTCAAGCTGATGATTTTGTCTTGATCCCTGGTCATGTGTGAAGAACATCCATTGTCTATGCACCATTCATATTATTCTTTACATTCTTCAGTGGTTAATGCTATTCGAAAATCTTCATTGTTTGGAATCTCTTTCCTTCTCCATACTATGGTTGGCATAGGGACATCTTCATTCATATATTTGCAATCTCATGTTTTGTGACCAAGATAATTACATTTGTAGCATACAATATTTTTGTCCATCAATGGGGAAAATGAATTATAACTTATGTTGACAAATCCACGATTATTTCCATATCTTCTATTTACACCATTCATGTTTCTTGTGTATTTGTTCCTTTCATTGATTATGCAATTAATTGCCTTATGTCCAAAAAATTTGCAAGTATAACAATGACCAAGAAAGAAATTTTGATACCTTGGAGTAAGTGGCCTTCTTTGTGATGTAGTCCATCTGGGTTCATGATCTACTCTTCTGTAATTTCCTTCATATTGATTGAAGCTTTTGTGATTCCTAAAGGTAGGAGGTCTTCTTGGATATTCATCTCTTTTGTAGTCATTCTTTTTTTTCCGGTATCCTGATCCACTTCTCATCAACAGTCTTTGTAGCTCTTTCTTCAACCTTCTTGTTGGTATTTGCATCTTCTTTTTATGAAGTTTCACCCATGCATCCAAGATGTGTTAAGTCTTTTATCACTTGAGAGTTTCTTAAGCTCTTCCTCAATGAGACAACTTCTTGTTCAAGTTTCTCACAATCTTCTTCTTTCTTCATCATTTGGACATTCCTTACTTCTCCTTTTTGTCTTTCTTCTTCGAGTAGAGTTTTCAAGGAAATGTTTTCTTTTCTTAGTTTCTCAAAGTCTTATACTTGTTTCTTCAAGCTTACAACTGTCTTTTCACAACTACCCAATTCAATTCTTATTTTTCTATGCGTGTCTTTGAGCTTACTATTTTCAATCTCAACATGCTTCAATTTTTTAAGATTTTCATCTTCTTGTTGAATAATTTTTTCTTCATGATTTTATTCTTCTTCATTGGACTTTTCTTCTTCAGTGTCATATCTTTCAATCCTTGGATGAGGAAATTCAAATTTGTCATGTCCTACTCCTTCACAATTAAAGAAAAATAACTAACCTCTATTTGCTTCTTTGAAATCTGAGATGTTGTAATTTGTTTCAACTTCTTCTTCTTCTTCCCTTGCATAAAGGTCTTGTAGCTTGTCCTAAATATATTTTGATGATGCACATGATCCCACCTTGGATTTCACTGAATCTTTCAATCCATCCACGATGGTATCTATTGCTAATTTGTTGTTTCTTTTGTTTCCTTCTAAGTTGCAGTCTTTGGTTTCTTCAAAGCATTGTATCCTAAAGAAACTGAGAACCAAACATTTGCCCCAAGATATTTCAAGTAAGTTTCCATTCTATTACTCCAATATTCAAAATTTCTTCCATCAAATGGTGGAATCCCATTTGGAATTTTGTCTTCCATTTCTTCTTAGGATCTTCCTTCCCGTGGTTAAACTGTACTAAAGGTAACCCGCTCTGATACCAATTGTTGATACTGAGAGGGGGGTGAATCAGTATCAAGTACAATTTAAAAACCTTTTCAACTTATACTTAAATGATTCAATTATATCCAATATGAAATGAACAATAGTATAAGAGTTACACCAATACACCACAATACCCCATGCACAATATATGAGAAATAATCAATAGTTATTGTTCAAGGGAAGTAATGACTTCCAAAGGTAGATACAACTTCCAAATGTAAAGGGAGGGATAAATCTCCAAGAGGAAGATACAATCCTCCAATATCAAGAGAGTTTTGAACTCTCTATCCTTGCCCCTTCCTTCCACCCAAGAATATATGAGAGATAATAAAACTTTACATTAAATCATCACCATCAACCAACCATCACATAGAACATGATAATGATTCCTGAGACTTCTTCAATTCTTGGAATACTCTGATCCTATAGGTAATACTACTCAATGTATTCTCTAAAACATCTCCAAGTTTCACTCCTTTAATCCTCCCCAAAAAGAAGTTATAGAGATAATGGTAGACCTTGTTCAATTCTGGTTTATTCGGGAGAGCGAACATGTACAGAATTCCCCGCATTCAATATTTAACATCAAATTCTGAAACTCGAACAAGAGAAACTAAAGTCCGTACTATTTCCAATGAAATTGGTCTCACTTCATTTGGATTCTCTATGAATACGTTATGACTGTTTTACCTGGAACACATTTTTATTGACTAGCTTCAGGAGTCAAAAACCCTATCTTCCACAAAGTGTATCTAAAAAATTATAGCGAACAAAGAGCTTAATTTTTTACCACATGTACCTTGATATGTCTTCTCAATACCATAGCAATTTCACCATCTGAATCGTTCTAGAAAAAATGTTATAGTGAAAATGGTAATATGACCTGTAAATAACATACCTTAGAACACATCACCAAAAGACTTCATCCTCCCTTGAAGTCCGACCTTCTTTACTTATAATTTCCTCTGAAATTTGACTTGTGTATCAAATGAATGTATAATTATATGTATGTATACCATTTATGTCACTTCCTTTTAACATTAGGGTCGACCTGACACTTTCTTATTTTGTAATTATTTTCTTTAATTATCTTCAGGGCCTACATGTACTTGCTTATTCAATTCACTTTGTCATCTTCAAACATTTATTTCTCCTCAACCATGAGGATCCACATGATGTGTCACATACCACCGGAAACAACATGATGTATACTATCCATCCATGGGTGTTGTATCTGCATGTGCATTTTCCTTCATGTCCAAATACCTTCATCAATATTGCGGTCCAAAACTAATGACTAGGGTTGACATCAATGACAACAACCAATATTCCAACAATACATACATATCCATATATTTTACTCTCTTTCACTTCAACCACATTCATATGCCTCACTCATTCACATGCAATATCTTTCTCACTCTAGAGAAATAGAAACAACATAGCGAGAGAAGAGTTAAGGATTTCTCCCTTCCAATTCCTCTGCATAGCATGGAACTCCCAATAGATCATTAGCTATGATTTTATCACCCAATGTAGAAATACTAAGTTTATACACACATAAAACCACAATTTATAGTTCAAAAGTATGCATTCTACTCTACAAAAAATACGTATAGTTTTAGGGTGAGAGAAGTTCCCTCATTTTTCTCGATGCCTTTTTGGAAAAACCCACATTTTGTTGCTACATTCTTATTTAGATATTTTAATCTCACAATTTTTCCTACCCATCTCCAATCCTTGTCCAACTCTAGAACTTTCTCCTCATTCCTTGGAGGGCTCTAATCCAAGCTCTTCTTTATATCATACTTTGTCTCACAAGAAATTTCCATACAATGGAATAACTCATTCCCTTGATAAAAACTCACTAGTGTATTGAATTTGATCTTCCACTTCACCTGGTCTTAGAATGATTTTGGACTTCCTTTTATTCATAATGGCTTTCTCTACCTCTCTAGGAAAATCCAAAACCAAGCATAACTTGGTCCCTTATCATCAACTACTTATGAGATAAGGTGAAGTTCATAGTGCTTTACAGCCTTTCTACATAAGTTGTTGGTTCATATCCTACAATGCTTCTAAGAATTTATATGCATCTTATCCCTTAATAAGGTTCACCCATCTCATACACAATAGGTTCATTCTATCTTCCTATTAGCAGACTTCCTCTACCATCATGGCCTTCCAATGACCTTTTCCTATGAAATCATGAATTTGTTCATGCTCTACAACCTTCAATTCTTGGTTTCATCTTCTTTTCTCAAGGGATTAAGAACTTACATATTTCTTTCCTACATGAGAATGTCATTATCTATAGAGTATTATGGAATACCACTTTGGAACCTATATAAAGGCATGGTATCTAGGAATTTTGTTTAAGCATTCATACTTATCTTAAGTGTAGAAACCTTGTGGAATCTTATTGATTCTTAAAATTCCAACCATAAAATATTTGGTGTTATTTTTGTAAAAATATTCAAATTCCAAAGGATTTTATATAGTTTCTAGAAAATTGGCAATTTTTAGACTAAATTTATTTTCTCCTATAGAATTTGAGTGAATCATTTTAGAAAAAATGGAAATTGGTGAATATTGTTTTGGTAAAATACATGCAAAATTATCCCATGGGTAAAATTTATCCTTACTTTCCTCATTGCAGGGTTCTTCCATACCTTTACTAGACATTCTCATGTGGTATTAAATACCACTATGATGGTTCCTAATAGCACCACAATTATTTTGTGCAACTAAAATAGCCTTAATTCATTGTAGTCAATGCATTTCCTTCATTATTTCTACCACCCTTCCTCTGATGGTATTATCCTTAATACCAAGAGAATTCATAACTCTCTTTTTCCTTTCAAAGCATATTTACACTTTTCTAATGGTGATCAAATACATTAGATGCAATCTTCATTGGAATAGCTACCTTGGCACCTAATATTTTTCTCGTGCCTTTGATCCCCAAGTCACATTTATAGGTTGTACATTTATTTGATGAAAATTGTATTCTTGATATAAAGCCTTGACATTATACTTAGTTCATACACATAAATTATACTTTCCATTATACTCCTAAGTATCCTTGCTTATATAATTAGGCTACCTTCTCTTCATGAAAGTTTCATTACACAAGGAATGCAATCCTTTGTTTGGATTATTTATGCCTCTATAGGATTTTAGTTCCATTGTAATAAATCTCTACCCCAAGTTTAGACATTTGTTAATCATGGACATATACAATTCCTTTTTCATATAAAGACCAGAGGCTCTAATCTATAGTTTCAACAAAATTAATCAAAAGAACATTTTAACAAGATTGGGCTCCTATTCTATTATCCTTTGGAATAGTTTATGCAGTAGTTTCATTCTCTTCAACATAAATTCTAGGACTAGGAGTCACAACTCCCACATATGTACATTACCTTTGCTTCCGAGAATACAATTCTTTTTCATAGTTTTTACTTCCCATTTTTAGAACAGAACATGCAATTTTCCATATCTTTCCCAATTTATGTTGATCCCTAGAGATTTATGCAATCCTATCACAAGTCTTCCCATTTTGAGGAGTATATTTACGAACCTTATGAGTTCATATTTAACTCCATAATTTATTTAAAGCATTAATACCAAAAATCATGGAGGCTTTCTGTCAAACATTTGTAAACCAATTATAAGTTTCTTCTAGCTAATTAAGTTTTTCTTCCCATTATAAACTCTAATTTCCATTTTCCATTCAAAATATTCTAGTCCATTAAGGTCCAATGCCACAACATGAGTTCCAATTTCCTAGCCCATAAAGGTCCAATGTTGCAATATGAGATTTGATATCCCTCTATCACACACCTAACCTTCAGTGATTACTTTTGAAGAGATGGGGTACTTTTTTAACTAATCATGCCCCATTATTGTTTTTTTCTCCATCACCTTTCAAAATACAACCCAATTAAGTGGTTAAAATACCACATGTAACTCCTCTTTGAACTTTATCAGGATGGTTCAAAATTTCTTACATCAAATCATTTGAAACAACACACACACACACACACACACACATCAAGATGTTGACCCTATTTGGATTATTGGTCTCATTGGGCCCATTTCAAAATATATCTTGAGCTCATTTGAAACATATTTTATAAGTCCATTCAAATGATGGCCTTGTATCCTCATTTGAAATTCAAAGTAATATTTGGATTCCTACAAATAAGGAAATGGGCCTATTCGAAATAAGGCATCAAGACTCTTTCGAATATTGTCCCATTCCTTTTGAAATATTGGCCCAACAAGATGCTTCAAAAAATTGGCCTATTGAGCCTCTTTTGAAAATGGTACATTAGGTCCATTCATAAGTTCAACCCCAATGGGTTACTTCAAAATATTATCCAATTGAGCCTCTTTCGAAGATGGCCCATCGAGTCATTTCAAAATTTCAAACCAATGGAACCCCTTCAAAATATCAACCCATTGAGCCTCTTTAGAAGATGGCCCATTAGCCTTTTTTCAAAGGCAATGCCAAAGTTCCATTGGGTCTCTTTGAAATTATGGCCCAATATTAATTGGGCCACATTTGAAGGAATGGATTCATATTATTTATGACACCTTTTAAGAGACATTTCAAAAGGAAGAATCAATGCCACCAAGCCTACTTTGAAGAATCCCATTAGGAATTTTTCAAGTAGAACCCAAACAAATGAATAAGAGAGATTGATTTATCTTTTAAAAACATCCTGGAAATAAAATGAAAGGCTATTAGGACCATTTTAAAGATAATCATGATCAACCATCAGGCCCTTTTGAAGGAATTCTCCAAGGAAAAAAAATAATGCCACCAAGCCTCTTTGAAATAATCATTTGATGTCAAGGACGATAGACATCGATCTATTTTAAATGAACTCCTTGAAACAAAAGGAACAAGTGTTGTTGGTCCTTATTTAAATATGACTCATTGAGATAACTTCTAACATCAAGCTCATTTTATTTTATTTTCATAGAAACTGGGAGATAATATATTAAATAAAACTACGGCTATGCACACACCGAAATTAAAAAAGAGGAATTATTTCCAAATTCAGGCCCTTGGGGGCTTTGTTAAGCTACTATGCATGCATGTAGATAAAAATTTCAAGTGTTTTGAAAATAATATTACAATAATATTATATTGTAGATCCAAATAAAAACCCCCAAACTAAAAGAAAAGAAACAATGCATCCGACGTAGACATGAAGAGGATGGTCCTTCTATTGAAATTATTCTTATACTGAGAGGGAGGGGTGAAACAATATAAGATAATTTTTAATTTATTTAACCATTCATAAATTATTCATTAGCACATATAAAATCAAATCCCAATGCACATAATTTAACGTAAAACCCCTTGCAGGAGAAAACCAAAAAACTTATCTTTATAAATGTCTATAGGCACCAACCTAATGGAGAAACCAATATCCTCAGCTGAGCACCAACTTAGAAAGATATTTTGTAGGAACCAACCTAATAGAGACACAAATATCCTCATCTAAGAACCAACTCAACAAGATGTTGTGTAGGAACCAACCTACTAGAGACACCAATCTCCTCAGTTGAGAACCAACTCAGTAAGACCTATATAGACACCAATATAATATCTTCATACATATATTACTTATGACTTAACCTAAATTCTTCATACTTCATGAATTTCAAAACATAATCATACCCTTAATTTTAATGTTCCCCAAACATAGCTTCATACCCCAAACATAGATTCAAACCCTAGTCATGTGTAACCTTCATGCCCTAGAAAACCTTGTAGCATCATTCCCAAAATATAATCCTAGATTGTAGCATCATAACCTCATAACAATGCACTTTTCAACATCATAGACCTTAGTCCTTCATATCACACCCTTAAAAGTCCAAGAAAACTCCTCATGCACACCTTTATATCCCAAGAACACTCTCCATCTTCTCTTGCGCACCTCAGATCTCTTATGCGCACCTCAGACTTTATATGCTTCTTGTAGGCTCTTTGAATGCGCACATATATCCTATATTTATAGTTTTTCCATATTCACTTTTAGAGACAACCTGTAAACACTGGATGGGCCAACTTAAACTTTATGGTGAGGTTGTCTAACAAAACAATTCATATCTTCTCATTCCTAAGGATTTAGAGGTAGTTACATATATCGTTGGAAAGGTTTCAAAATAATATTTATAACCATATAATCTATGCTCCCATTGAGCTAGGTATTTAGATAAAATATTCCTTCAAATATAGGGTATCCAAACTAAGCATCAAAAGTCCAAAAATAATATTTCCAACAATCTCCATATTGCAATATTTATCTTGCACATCTATAGTCTCCCCCTATATTTGAAATCAATGACAACAATATTTCCAACAATCTCCTCATTTTTCATTGATGGAAACACTTAGTCAATTGATACGCCCTCTGTCTGCAAATTTCCTTGTGTCTTCAATTCTTCCTCTGTTTGCAACTTCTCCCCCTTTGACATCAATGTAAAATGGATGATCCCCATGAGCTTGTGCTTCCCTTTACTGATTGGATGAGAGGGATATCACTCCCAACTTTAGTTTACTTGTTCCATACAAACATTTTCTCCTTTGAATTCATTGAGAACGTATACATTGATGGGGTTTTTGCTTGCATTTTCCACTAATCTTCCTAAACCTTATTTCCTTATCTCACATCCTTTATAATGAAATGTGAGTTTGTAACCTTGATCACACATTTTAAGGACACTTAGAATATTATGTTTTAAACCTTCAACACACAAGACATTATATGTTTTAGTCTTTCCATTATCAATACTAACAGTACCTTTTCCAACTATCCTTAAAGAAGAATTATCCGGAAAGGTAATGCTTCCTCATTTTTCTTCCTTTAGGATGATAAATTTGTTCTAATCCCCTATCATTTGTTTTGAACATCGACTATCAATGTACCATTGGCTTCCTCTATATTGAGAATACATTGCAAGTCCACATTCTTCCTTCTTTGGTTCTTCTTGCTTCCTTTTCCACACCCTTATGTATTCTTCTCTATGCTTGGTAAGAACATCTTCTTCCTCATTTTGTTTAGTAGACTTTATTATGCTACTTCTACAGTCATGTGTTATGTTCCCATAGTTATTGAACTTATACCATTTAGTATCATGATCAAGTAGAGGAACAAATAAATTGTATTTTATGTTAGCAAACCCATGATAACTTTTTGTTTTGTTGATCACATAATCATCCTTTGAGGTCTTGTAAGGAACTCTATTTATATATCTCACATGATCATTTTTTTCATAATCTCTACAATCTATTTCTTTATGACCAAAATTATTGCAAGAAAAACAATATCCAAGAAAGAGATTTTGGCACCAGGTTGTGAAATGTTTTTTTAGTGGAACAACTCTTCTGAACTCATTCTTGTGAGAAGAATAAGATTTCTATTGGTCATCATTTCCTTTCCTGTTGCTACTTTCATTATTGATATAGCATTTGAGAATATTGGCATAGCTTTTAGGATTTTCTTCATTTTCCTTTTTTGATGGCTTTGTGACCTTAGTGCTTGCATCTCCCTCAAGGGTAATTTGTTTTTCATTGTAGCCAAGACCTTTATTGATGAATGGTTACCTTTGTAAACTGAGAATATTATATAATATTTCAGTACTCTTTCCAAAATTCAAGCTTCTATTCAACTGATCAGTTGTTTTCTCTATTTCCTTTCTTAAGGAAACTATTTTTGCTTCTAGCTTGTTGCAATTTTCTTCCTTTGATTTCAGTTGACTTCTCATCACTTCTTCTATCCTTTTTTACTCTTCAAGTTGAGTCTTCAGTATGATATCTATTTTTTTTGTTTTATCAATATCATGATCCTTCTTTTCATATTCTGCAATTTCTCTTTCTTTTTTTTATTCCTTCCCCTGAGTATGTCTATTTCTTCTAAGGAACTAATGAGTTCTTATTCAAGATTCACTTCCCCATCAATGAATTCTTCTTCTTAATATAAGTTTTCTTTCTAATTGTCTTCATTTTATTTATCAATAGACTTTGTATCCATTATTATGAAGAATATCCACCACTTTCTTAAGACAAGCTATTGTACTCTCTTGAGTAGAAACTCTTCTTCTTAGTATATTTTCCTCTTTTGTGTCTATAAGGTTTTATTTTATTGTTATTATATTCTTTATCATTACTTCCATCATAATCATTGTCTTCCCTTTTTTTCATTTGGACAGTTTTTAGCAAAATGTCCTATTCTACAACAATTAAAACATTTGAAGGGTAGCTTACCTTTGTATTTTCCAGATCCTATTTTTAGGTCTTCTGTATTTTATTCATGGTTGGAACAATCACAAAATTTGTGTTCTTTTGTCTTCTTTGATGCTTTGAAATTTGCTTCCTTTTGTGATGGATTTTCCTTTTCTATTTGCATCTCATATGCAGTGAGAAACCCATGCAATGCATCCATCGTCAGTTTCTCCATATCCTTCATTTCTTTAATGGAAGAGACCTTGGCACCAAATCATAAGGGGACATACCTTAACACCTTTTGCACAATCATTGGTTATTCAACCTTCTCACCAAGTCCTCTAATGGTGTTGACAATTTCATCCAATCAAAGGAAATAGGCTGCAACATTTTCTTCATATTTCATTTTAAAACTATCAAACTATCTTCTATGAGTTTGGAGCTTTTTCTTCTTCACCTTGTCATCACCTTCATAGATGTTTTGAATTTTTTTCCCAAATATATTTTTTTGATTCACAATGCATCACCTTGACAAATTTTGATTTTGATAGACCACATAAGATAACATTCATGACATTTTCATTAAGTTCACTATCCTTCTTCCAAGTGTTATCTGTTGTTGGAGTTTTTGGGGTTGTATACCCAGTCACAATTTATTGCAAAATATCAAACCCAAGTGACATTAGATAATTCCACATCCTTTTACTTCATAATGAATAGTTTTTTCTGTCAAATAATGGATCCCTATTTGTGGAGAAACCTTCTTGACTAGCCATGTGTGGTCTCGAGATCTAACTTCCAACGGTTAGACTATTTATGAAGGTACCCACTCTAATACCAATTGTTGAACTTTTGCTTATACTGAGAGGGGGGGTGAATTAGTATAAGATACTTTTTACTTTACTTAACCATTCATCAATCATTCATTATCACATATAAACTCAAATCACAATGCACATAATTTAACGTGGAAACCCTTGTGGGAGAAAACCATGGAAAAATATATTTATAAATGTATGTAGGTACGAACCTATTGTTACAAAGCTTGTAGGAATCAACCTATTGGATACACCAATATCCTTAGTTGAGAACTGACTCAACAATATATTGTTTATACACCAACCTACTGGAGACATCAATCTCCTTAGCTAATAACCAACTCAACAAGATGTTGTGTAGGAACCAACCTACTAGAGAAACCAATCTCCTCAACTGAGAACCAAGTTAATAAGACATGTATAGACACCAATATAATATGTTCATACATAGAGTACTTCTTAATTCACCTGTACACTTCATACTTTATCCATTTCAAAACATCATCTTAGCCTTAACTTTCATGTTCCAATGCCTCTCCTTACTTTATACCCTAGACATAGCTTCAAACCCTAATCGGATTTAGCCTTCACACCCTAGTGAACCTTGTAGCATCATTCATAGGATGTAATACAAAACTACAACATCACAACCTCAAAACAACACACTTACATCATCATAGACCTTATTCCTTTATAGTGCAAACTTAAAACTCCAAGAAAACTCCTCTTGCACACCTTTAGACCCCAAAAACACTCTCCAACTTCTCTTTCACACCTAATATATATTTTTCAGACATAAAACTTGATTGTATGCTTGGATGCTCTTCAAATGTGCATATATATCCTTTATTTATAGTGTTTATGTGCTAACGTTTAGGGGTGACCTGTAAAGACTTGTTGGTCCGACATGAAATTTCTAAGTAGGTTTTCTGACAAAAAGAATCCATATCTCCTCATTCCTAAGGATTTAGAGGGAGTGCCATATACCATTGGAAAGGTATAAAAATATGCTTTACAAAAATATAAACTATGCTCCCATTTGAGATAGGTATTTAGAGTAAAAGTTCCTTCAAATATAGGGTATCCAAAATGAGCATAAAAAATCCAAAATCAATGTTTCCAATCATCTCCATCTTGTAATGTTTATCTTGGACATATGTAGTCTCCCATGTCTTTTACATCAATGAAAACAATATTTCCAACTCCTTCATACTAGTATATTTAAATTTTGACCCATGAATGGGAGAATTCATATCTGGGACTATGAAATTTACCATTGGGTAAGAATATGCATCATAACATACAATTATAGATGGAGATACCCAATCTTTATGGGGGTATACCTGGAGATCCTCTAATTGAATCCTTAACACATTTCATTTGTCTTGAATTTGTTGGAGCATACGATGGTGTTGGATGAATATTTCAATAATGGAAATCACCTCAGTGGATAAGCTACTCAGTCAAATTTGCAAATCCTGAATAAAATCATGAATGTCATGAACATATGATTTTAGCTGGGTGAGAAGAACCTTTGAATCACCTCACTCACACTTCTCCATGGGGTCGATAACAACAAATAAGTTTTGAGCAAGCAGTGTGAGAATACCATATACCATGCCATAACATCAATATCCTAAAGGAACTCCAACAAGTACCAATAGAGAAAATAAATAGGATCCAAATAGAACTTTCTACACATAGGAAGTTGATGCCATAATGACCCATCCCATCTCACCCAGAAACCATCTGAATTCATGATTATAGTTATAAATAGGTTGAGCCATTCCAGATGGGAAAATACCACATCCAACCAAAATAGATCATGCAAATGGTATATGCGTAGAGTCTGGATGATGGAGGTTAATGAGAGATGGCATGAGTCGTGGAATTTGCATGAGGTCGTCAGTGATGAAAACCACCACATGGAAGTACCATAAACTAATAATACTTGAGGGGGTGTCATTAGGGGACAAGTTTAAAAAAATAATTCCCATTGAAACAAAGGTCCCCCACTTTTCCTCTTATAGCATGTTTGGTCTGTTGATATGCTAGAGTATTATTCTATTAGATAATGTGGAAAAACTCCACTTGTGGAATGGCCTGCAACTAAATTTGGATTTAGTGGAATATGGAATAGATTTGTATAACCCAAGGAAGAGATCCAAGTTTAACGTGTCTTATGGTTTTTTTAAAGTCACCCAAGATAATGAGCTTGTGGACATTTTGAGCTCCAGCCAAAAAGAGACCTTGAAGCAAGGCATACACTTATGCTTGATTATTTGTATCCCAATTAAGACTACAAGAATACATAGTCTTAAGGTTCCTCTAGGACCAAAGAGAACCCCACCCACTCCTGCCACCTCAAACATCATTTCCATTTTAAATAAGTTCATCAAACAAATTTAAAACATCTCCTAGATATTTAAAGAAAAAGGACCATAAGGCCCATTCGAAGTAACATTTCAAACTTAGGATAAAAAGAGGGATTAACTTGATTTTGAAACTAGAATAAAAGGGGTATAAACCCTTTTTTGAAGTGATACCCAACTTCAACAATAAAAAATAAAAGGAGCATTGGGCCTTCTTTTGAGAAGACCTCGATTCCAAATAAAAAAGGCTATTGGCCTATTTTGAAGTTTATCCAACTTTGAATTTAACTAAAGGACCTACAATCAACATCAAGAAAAAGGACCACAGGCTTAGAATATCATATGAACTTAGAAGGATCGAAGGATTACTTCAAGGATCTTTCTATATGTTGGTGTATGACCTACAACCACACCGATATGCATGGATATGCATGGATATAAAATAGTTCATGCCATCAATAGTAAAATTTGATATACACATCACAAATTTGAACCCAAAACATTTTAATGAAAAACATTATACAACCATGAATTTCATTCCTAAATTTGTACATAAGCATATTACAAGATTAAATTCATAATTATAAATATGAATTCAAAATTGAGATGGAAAACTTTTCTTTTGAAAAAAATGGTCCAAGGAAACTAGCTTCTTGTAAGGCATTCACTAGAACTTCCACCCCCAAGATAAGCTATGAGGCCACCAAGGTGAAGGAAACTATTAATAGACTCTCAAGTCAATCGCCTAACTTAATTTCTCTCAACCTAACATCCTAGTTTTACCCTTTGTAATTTCTACACTTGATCATGTGTATTTTGCAAATATGTTTTACATTTATATGTTTTGTTCCACACTAAGAGGTAGTTTCCATGGTGATTTTGAAAGACATATTAACATGATTATTTTGAATTTAATAAAGTTTCCAAGTCTGATTGGGGGAGAGCACAAAAGGGGCTATTAGTCCACCACATGGGAAATGTAAGGGGGTACAAGGGGGATTGACTTATGATACATGATATTACTATATCCTATCCATGATCCTCTTGCATGTGATTTTCCTATTTCCACTTTATCCTAAATCTTATTCTAACTAAATTACGAGCTTAGTGAATTGAGTTAATTATCTCAAGTAATTTTATACTTTATTCAAGCATTTACCTCCTAGTTTGTAGTAACCAAATCCTATAATCAAGGAACCAAGAAAGGAGTGGAGGGAAGACTCCTCCCTCTCACCCATTCACCCAATTTATTCATGCCTATTTGAACTAGTAGAGGGTAACTTCAAGAAAAGAAACTTATTGAGGAGAAAAGAGGGTTTTCTTGATGAAATTGCACTCCATCTCTTGTATTAGCCATGGAGGAATAGAAGAGGAACTAATAGGTGATATTGGGCACCTGAAATGAGTAGGAGAGACCTTGTTAATATGCTTGTATAAAGTTGTCTTATTTGAAGCCATCCAATATTCAAATATGTTATTTAAGGAGCATATCTCTACTAAAGTTTCAATACACAAGAATATAGTGAAAGGAGAATTACTACACATATTTAAGAGCATAGAGAGGAAGGATATTCCTAAGGGACTAGAGAGTAGAGAAGGTAGTTTCTTCCTATGTTGTATGGGGTACTAGACTAGGTTCCTAAACTAGTATCTCTGATTAATTAACTAGAGAACTTAATAGTGGCTCTTGGTAGGTGTTGGAAGTTCTTGGTAAATACAAGAATGAATTAGGAGTCCTAAATTTATTTCTTCACCCTAGTGATCTTATATCCCATTAAAATAGGCGTGAGAATGTCCTATATGGGATTATTTGGCTTCCTTTGGTGAAATTTAATGGTTTAAGGGGTGGAATGAAGGATGAGCAGGGTATTAACCATGGAGAAGGATTAGTGAAACTTGATAATTAATATGAAAATGCCTAATGATGAATTTTATTGATTTCCATCATTTATTTTTATTTACCTTTGCCTCCTTCAAAGAAAAGTTTTTCAAATCCCCCATACTTTTGACGAATGGTGTTTATTGTGCATGTAAAGTTTTAGAATCTTTTGTGAATGAACCTAGGTGATTGAATGCGATGTTTACCTCTATTATTAGTTGTTTTTTTCATTGAATTAGTCCTACATTGACCATCAGAAGGAAAAGAACTAATTTCCCCCTACCTCTACAAAATATTTGAATTTATGCATAGATTGTTACTAAACATGTATGCTTGAGATTGAGGATAGATGTGAGGTATTTGCCTCTATAATATGAAGGTTTATGACTGTCATGTTCAATTGTGACTAGGGTGCATAAACTACACTAAATTTATGGTTGTGAATCAAACACAAACAACAATGCTTGTAAGAAATAGAAATCTTAATTCTAAGCTATATTTACCATTCTCAAACTCACATTATTCATGAAAATAAATGGACAAAGAAAGAAAGAAAACCATAACGCAAACAAGAGATTATAAATAATGAATGAATAACTCCATATAAAATAGATAGACCAAATATAACACCTATAGAGTAGGCTTGTTGATTTGTGGGCTCCATAACCCCTCCTTGGGATGGATCCCTGGATTCCTGAGTGTATATAAGTTCCCCTACTTAGTGTGTGTGCAAGTTACCTAGATAAGAAATGAACTATCAAGAGGAATATGTCCTTAATATTGTTGGTGTGATTTTGGCAGCATGACTTTACTATGAATGGATGCATTAAGATTTTGTGACCTCAAGACTTTATTTATAGGGAAAATAATGGTTAAACCCCCTTGACATGGTCTTCAAATAGTTGTTAAATATGACCAAATCAAGGCTAAGAATAGGAATTAGGGTTCATAATGGTCCACATATAAATAACTTCCCTTTTTGGCAAATTTGGCTCAGAGATGATAAAAATTGGCTTTTTGGCGAAGCAGTGCATCTTTTAGGGGTAGTATGTGTGTTGGTGGCACAACTTTTAGCGATAATATCTATGCTATCGATTTTTGGTAAAAATATGGGTTTGACTCTATAACTTCTAGAGGTCATATGATGGTGGAAAATGGGGAGAAATGGAGGTTAAACATGTCAATAGTGGTATATTTCGGTAAGACTACTAGAAATGGAAAAATTGAGCAGTTTTTAGGTGATAACATATTGCCTCGTAATGTGTGATGTTAGGAGAAAATAATATGATTGAAATAAATCACAGTTTCTTTACCCAAGTATAAAGAGGACCAAGGAGGGAGAATAATTTCCAAGGAAGGAGGACCACCAATGGAAGGGCCATGGAGAACCACCTATCAACAAAAATTCAAAAGGAAATATGTGTACAAGATATTAATAGGAATGAGGTAGGCATACTAATACTTGACATGGAATCTCATAAAAATGATATAATGTTTTGCCATAGTAGAAATAGACTAGGGAAATGAGACAAAATTGGGTCTTGATATAATACAATGTGATCCTGGTGAAGAGGTTCCATAGGAAAATACAATAAGTTGAGTATTCTTACATATATATATGCCTAGAAAAAAATAGGTTAAGTCCAACATAGATGCATAATGACTTAAACTAATATACATACATAGGAAATAATACCCCTCCTATGGGGGAGGGGGAAGGAAACAACCAAGAAGCCCTACTAAACAAGAAAGGAGATTTGAAGATATGAAATGAGAATATAAGAGGGAAGTTCAAACGAAGGGATTTGAGAATGGTTGAATTGAGCCAATCAAATCCAAGGAACTGCAACTAAGGTTGGATCATTAAAATATATGTATCAATATCAACCATTTAAAAATTAGTTGAAGTCAATCACATGAGATTTAACCAAGTATAAGAGTGATGAGGACTCTCTCATCTTGGTCCAACGTAACCCATGAATGAGGAAAATGGGACCATGGTACATAGGACTATCCCATAGAATCAAGGTGCAGGTGTCAATAAGGGCAAGTCCATTGGTGCCTAGGAATAGGAGGAACTCCTAAGGCCTAGTATCCAAACTATGAAAACTAGATATATATCTCTAGAAATAAATAATGTAGTTGAAACACGTGGTAGGGAAATTGAAGGGAAACCCCCTCTCGAGGGATAATACAACTCACACATGTCAAGGAATATGGTACATTCAACTAAATAGGGATTCAACGTCTCTCTCAAGTACCACAAGTACTTCCAACTCACAGACACCTTTGTAGATGCCCTAGGAATGGCCACTAAGGATACCACTTTGCAATCGACGACTGAGAAGAATAGTTGTGGTTTGGGACCACATGTATGGGTAGGTAAACTAAGCTTGAAGCTTCGCAAAGTGGTGGAGAAGTGATGCCACCCAGAGGGCCTTGCACTTCTAAAACCCACCTACAAATAGTAGTCCACAAACACAAAAACAAGCGGAGAGGGAATATCACCCCACTTGATATATTGCGACCTTGTGCTTGAATCCTATGTTAGAGGAGCTTTCCCGGAAATAAATCCTTGTTACTAATGGATTTAGCTCTCACTGATGACTCCTAGTTTTTTTTTAATGGACTTGGATATTTTACTCTCCAACCCTACACCAAGGCCCTAAATCCTATTCTAATGTTGGTTTTCTACAAATGAAAAAGGTCTAATGAATTTTATATTAACATTTGTTTTTAGGCTATTGATTACTAGAAGGGTACAAAATGAGACTTTAGTGATGTTTGAATACACTTCCCAATCCAAAAGAAAAAGAATGCAACTTTATTTCGATGAAATCTATCTAGAGGAAGGAAGAAGGCATTTTTCTCTTTCATCTTTGTATAAAAAAATAATAAGCCTCACACTCTCTCATTAACCATCCAAATGTTAGCAAAAAAATTCTCTTGTAATCTACCAAAACAAGCCTAACACACCAATGAAATATTCCAAGAAGACACTCAAATTCTTTAACCCTATCTAACTTATGAAATGTGAAAATTATCTTAATATAATAAAGAAAACAAAATGTAAATCACACTAGAAACTAAAAAGCATTTAGGGTGATATTATACCGGTAGAGATACTAAAAATCACACCCCAATGTCTATACTTGAGGCAAACCCCCAAAACTTCAAAAGAAACCTAGAAGTGGCATGAAATATTTCCAACCTCAAGTATGAGTGAAATGAAAAGGTAACTACAACACATAATTGGATCTTAAAAGACCTGCCAAAGGTGATTCCTAGGTCATTGTTTTCTAGACAACAAGCTCAAAGCACACAAATGCACTCAAAGAAAAAAATGTCAAATTCACTTAAAACTCACAAGAAGTAGGTTAGTCACCTATCCAGGGGTCAAATAACATACTACAGATCATATGAAATCTCCCTAACCTAATCCAAGAATAGATATAAAGATAAATTTCAAAAAAATCTAAAAATCCCACCTACAAGAGGTAGTGACACCTTGCTAGTGTTCCAACAAGTGACCTCACTGATGTGGTCACACCTTGCCAATTGTGCAAAGAGAGACTGGTCATTTTGTCTGTCAAAGAGAGGGAGTGTCTAGGTAGAAAAACTAAGGAAAATTCCCAGATCGTACCTAGATATAATATATCTAAGGGATCTAACCACCCAGATAGTAATGTGGAAGACAAACAAGCTACAAAACATTTCTAGAAAAAAAAAAAAAAAGAGCAAGGATTTTCCAAATCTAAGGAAGAATAATTAGATTCTTGCCCAGTGGATTTGCTAGTTCTATATGGATAAATACCCCCATGGATAGGTGAGCACACCCTTAGATGTTTTCTTGATCATGTTGGGTTGTTATATTCTTTGCGGTAAAATTCTAGCCGAAGTGGATCGAATGGTAGTGAAAGTCGAGGTTCGAGGTGGATCAACCGGTCATAATCAAAGTCAAAGTAATTGACAACAAGTCGAAGAGGTCAACTGACAAGAGGTCGAAAAGTGGGTAAACTGACTGAAGACCGAATGAATTTTGGTTGGTAGTTGACTGGTAATCTGACTTGGTAGTCGATTGTAAGAGAATCTCGAGATGCATGGGATTTGTAGCCAATGATCTACGTGGATATGTAACCATTTTGGGGCACCTTTATTTAGGGTTTTCCTACTATAAATCCTATAAATAAGGTGTGATGTAATGCTGTAAAATCTAATATTTCAGATCAATTGTTTTAGAGGTTGTTGGTCATGTATATGTAAGTCGAATTGGGTATATGGTTGTTCTTGTGTAAATCAAGGAGGTATGATGTCGATTGTGTCTTAAGTGTGGACCAAGATTAGGCATAAAACCTTTTATTCTGAATGAATAAGAAAACAAGAGAGCAAGATGCTCAAGGAATGTTGGTTTTTCCCGTTTGGGTTTCCAGGGTAAAATTTTTGTGTACTATGTGTTTGCTTTGTCATTTGATTTTAGCTTACATCTTTTTTCCTCTCTCCTGTTAGGTTTAGCGTGGAATTATAAATTTCCTAACATGTGGTATGTAACATCCCCAACCACCAACAGACCAGGAAATGCTACCATACAGAACATTCATATATATATATATATATAAGGCATTTTAATCAAATTAAAACACATAACACAGAGTTACTGCTTCCATACAGATTCAAATGTAATAGACAATAATTCATATACGCAATGGGATACATGATAACATTTTGTTAAGAACCAAACATCAATATAGCATAGAAAAACCTCAAGAAAAGTACTCAACACCTTGAAAAAGAGATAATATCAGATAATAAGCCTCTTCGAGGGGGCAACCTCCTTTTACCCCACTTAAATGTTCAAGTACCAAATGATTCAAAATGAAAATGTCTCCTTGGTATATATA
>SNQJ01S0000622.1:329090-345726 GCA_010110895.2 Picea sitchensis
ACATAAATAAAATAACATTACTAATCTAAATCACAACTAATGGCCTAAAGCCGACATAAATAAAATAACATTACTAATCTAATATGCCCCAATTAAGTGGTAATGAGCCAATATTAGGGCTTAACACATTCAAGCATCACAGACATGCATAACATAAGAATTAATCACATCAATAATACTTATCTTTTCAACTAGAGTAACAACACAAACTGCGTGCAGACCTTCAAAGAACCTCCCAGCCTTAGACCACACTGCTCATCACTCTCAGAAGTAGGTCACCCCTGAGCTGGGACTAAGATCCACCGGGCAAGGGAATCCTAGGCTAGGCAAGGTCAACAGGAAGACACACAGTTTATGAGGAAGGATTCTCTCCTAGGAGCCTTCTTACACCCACTACTGACAAAATCTCATTCCCCACATGCCTGTCCCACCCCAGGAGTATACACCTTCAGTGTCACATAGTCCATTGGATGCTTCACCTCCCTTGCCTTGGGATTCAGCAACAGGCCGGTCCAGAATTCTCAAAGCTCTATAGCTAGTGTTGGAATATCTCTAGGAGAAAAAAACTTCCCAACAAACTCTCTCACCTGGAGAGAGTTTCCCACAGGCCTGACAACCTGCCTCTTCAACCATAACCACCTCCCTCACCTGGAGAGAGTGTTGCACATAGGCCTGACAGCCTGCTTCATCAACTCTGTTCCCGCACAAGGACGACAACAACAAGGAACATACGACAGAAAAAAGCCACACTCAGACAAGGGACTGTATGGCCACAACAACCAACATCTATGACACACATGGCATAGACAAGTACGAGATTCTCGGGCTTCAAATAAGATGTGGATCAGTCTGCAGTTCTCCCTGGGTTCATAGGACACACAAGTCAATTTTTCCCCCTTCCCGTGAGTGGTTTCTCGAGTGACTGCCGATGTACAGAGGTCGGTGACAGAGACCAACAATTTCAGATGGAGAATCGGCAAATGGAAGCACAAACAACCTTCATTGTGCGTGGTTATGAAGATGTAGACGCAGAGGCCAAAAACAGGTTCAGGTGGAGGATGGAAGAATGGCCAGCGAACTCAAGTGAAGGATGACAGAATGGGGAGCCAACTCCCAACATGAGCTGACTCTTGGGTTTTAGCTGCATGAGCCCAGGTTGACACTTGTCTTCCTGGAGCTCCATGCACTCCACTTCTCATACGTTCCTTTTCTAGGAACTTAGGACAACACTTGGTCAATTTTCTACCGCCTTTTAGGAAATAATAATAAATTATTATCCCCTTTAGAGGTAAGTCCCCTAGCTTAGACCCTAGGCCCAAACCTTCAGCCCCCTTTCCCTTACCCAACCTTGTGGAAGCTTAGTCCCCCGTCACTCTTTCTTTGTGGTCAGTCTGCACGCAACGATGTTTATATATTAACAAAGTGCATAATTACATGTACAAAAACAGGCTCTTGGCTTTTAACACCTAGGCTCTCCGACCTACTTACACATAATCTTACAAGCTTGTAATTGCTTGGCTCACCAACCTATAAACATGATTACAATTCATAATATAACTAGGTCACGTCCTTGGGGTATTACAATCCCCTCCCCTTATTTTTGCAATGTCCTCAGTGCAACTCTTTACACAACATCAACAAGATTTCCAAAATATTCAAAAAGATGTGGGTACTCTGCCCGCATAGCATCTTCATGTTCCCATTTTGCATCCTCAGGACCGTACCAAGTCCACTGGACCTTTACAAGCCCTATGGCTTAATTCCAGATTTGTTTTCTCTTTCGGTCTAATATGCGCACGAGATGCACTTACAAGACGCCTTCTTGCTCCACCTAAATCATATTCCAATCGATTACATGATTAGCATCAGGTATATATTTCTTAAGCAATGAAATATGAAACACATTATGTACAGTCATGGATTCAGGAAATGCAAGCATATATGCAACTGGCCCAATCCTTTCTAGGATTTCAAATGGCCCACAAAATATGGTTTCCAACTTTGAACAGTTTCCCAGCCTCAGGGAACTTCTATTGGCTTTCACTTTTAGGAAAAAATGATCTCCCACTTTAAAATCCCTATGGATTCTGTTCTTATCAGCATAACTCTTCTACCTATCTTGGGCAACCTTTAAATTATTCTTATTTTTTAGCATTTCATCTTCCATTTCCTTGAGCAACTCTGTCCCAACCACTGCTCTATCAGCTGGATTATCCCATCTTACTGGAGTATTTCACTTTCTTCCATAAAGTGCTTCAAATAGGCTCATCTTCAACAATGCTTGATACCCATTGTTGTAGGTGAATTCTACCAAGTGTAGGTAGTCTTCCCATTTAAATGGTTTTTCCATCACATACATCCTTAGCATATATTCTATCACTTGGTTCACCCTCTCTGTCTGCCCATCAGACTCAGGATGATATGCAGTGCTGAAGTTCATATTCGTTCTGAACCCTTTGAATAACCCTTTCCATAATTTTGAGGTGAATTTCGGGTCCCTGTCAAACACAATTGTCTTGGGAATACCGTGCAATTGTGTTATTTCCCTCATAAAAATATCAACAACATTAGCTTCCTTGTGTGTAGTCTTTAATGGAATAAAATAGGCATCTTTCGTAAGCTTGTCCACCACCACCATGATTGAATCATGTTGCTTGCCTGTCCTGGGCAATCCTATGATGAAATCCATTGTCACTACCTCCCACTTCCACTCAAGAATGGGTAAAGGCTGTAGAAACCATGTTGGGTGCCTTTGCTCAGCTTCAACCTTCTGGCATTCCATACATCTGGCAATGTATTCTGCAATTTATTTCTTCATACCTAGCCAAAAGTAATGGCCCTTGACTGCTTCCACAGTTTTTTGATATCCAGGGTGCCCTGCATAAGGCACATTATGCATTTCATTCAAAATCATAAGTTTCAATTCCTGGATGTCAGGTACATAAATTTTGTTCTTGTACATAAGTGTTCTGTCAGTTTCCAATTTATAATTTTCCACTTTCTGTGGCATCTTACCTTGTTGTAACTTTGCTACCAATTGCTTGTACTGCAAATCTGCATTTGCAGCTTCCAAAATTCTGCTTTTAATATCAGTTTGGTACATACTAATGGTTGTAACATGCAAATCGTGCACTCTCCTACTAAGTGCATAAGCCACTTTGTTCTTTTTTCCTTTGATATGCTTGTATCAAAATTCATATTCACAAAGAAACTCCAACTACCTACTCTAACTAACATTCAGGGTTGGTTGATCAAACAAATACTTCAGGTCGTTATTGTATGTCCTCAGTTCGAACCTTCTTCCCATGAGGTTGTTATCACTCCAGGAAACTCTCTTAGGCTGTAAGTCAGAGATGCTTGGTAACTTAATCTTTTGGTAGTTGTTTTCTCAATAAAAAGTGTGGGTTTGTATCAAGTCGGATGACTGAATCATTTCTCACTCAAAACATGCATGAACACATTTAGATGGACAAGGCTTTCAATCACAAATGTTTAGAGAGTTTATAAATAAAGGGATGTATGGAGAAACAACTATTATATCAGCATAAACACATATAAATCATATATGAATGTTCAATTACAATAATCACAGGAATACTTGCAAATTTTAACTTATGAATGCAACGATAAGATGACAGTTATCGGGCATAAACAAGCATAACAGCATGAATATAATATCCAGGTGCAAGTATAGAATAGATAAGAAGGTGAAATCTGAACAAGTTATGGAAAAAGAAGCGTGTATTACTTAATATGAAAATGAGAAGTTTGAGTACATAATATGAAAAAAGTCTCCAAAGTCGAACCCTTAGTTCCTATTCTACCTTTAGCTTTAGAGCTTTACAATGTAGTTTTGAGATCCTAAAAGCATGGATCAAATATGCTAAAGATAGAAGGTCAAAATTCAGTTTGCAAAAGATATGGAATGATCCCCAAAAATGAGGTCAATCCCAGATTTCATGGTCTTCATCTCTTGTAGAGTCATAGTGCAGTGCAAAATAGCCTTCCAAGGTTGAGTGATGACTCTTCCAAGAGATACAAATTCGAATTTATTGAGGTGAGTAAACGTCCTAATTTTCTGCCTTTGTCAAAGGTACCAAAAATGATTGAAACACCTCTTCTTTCCCTTATCCATCAAAAATAGCTATTGGATCTGACTTGACAATTCAACAAATGTCCATTCGAAGAGGTTTCAAACCATTCCTACTCAAAAAATCTCGATCTGGGCAAAAATTCGGTCATTCTGGCAGTGACAGGCTTTCGGTGGTTAACCTAGAAGACTCCTGAGTGGATTAACTACCGAAATCTCTGCTTTCAGTGGTTAATGAACAGTCGTCATGTTCGCCTAAACCACCGAAACTTCAGCTTTGAGAAAACTTCAAAATTTGCAAAAATGATTACCTTGATTCTTTGCTGAATGTTCAAGGTCTTTTGGACGATGCAACCCTTGTTCGTGCATATCTGCGAACTTCAACTGGTTGTGTGGAAGGCTCTGGTGTATCTACCATGGTTGTAGCTAAGTTGGCTAGAGTCTCCAAACCAGTTTGCTCCTGTGTTGGCGATTGGGAATCTTTTAATTTGAGCCTCAGAATTCTAAGCTGCCTGTACAGCTTCATGTTCTCCCTTATCAACACCATGTTCCTGTCTTTGATCTTGTCATGCTTTTCTTTGAGGGTTTGGTTTATTTTGAAAAGATTTGCATTTCTTTCAGTCAAGTCTGTATTAGCCTTTTTAATAACTCTTTCCAAGACTTCCATTTCATAGACTTGTTGTAGGAGTTTATTGATTTTCCGTGCCCTAGATACTTTATACCTACTTGAAGAGGCTTTTGTCAATGGTGGACTATGTGCCTCTGGAGGAGTTGGTGAGGGTAAGTTGGAACAATTGTCTACAACTTGTCCAGCCTGTACATTACCTTATGTCTCTGCTAACTCCTGTTCTGGCTCTGAATCACTATAAGGTAGGTTTAAAGGGTTACTTCCTTCAGCAAGGTCCTTGGACTGCTCACCCTCAAACTGTAACTTTTTTTTTAATCTTTTCTTTTTAACAGAGGATGATTCTATCGGATCTCTTGGTGGTGAGATACCCTTCCATTTTCTATGACTTCTTTTAGGAGTAATAGTCTTCTTAGTGGCATCCTTTTTACCCTTCTCCTGTTGTTGCCAATCAGTCTGGAATTCATTCCTGAAGAGGAAATAGTTCCAATCTACCTGCCTTTTCTTCAATGACTCTTTGACAATGAGAGTAATGATTCCTTGATGAGACAATCTACTTGCCACCTTAGTGGGCTTGGCCTTGACCTATCTAGCCATTTTCGTGAGGGCTTTGTGCAAGTAAAATGGTAAATTGATGGGAGATCTCCCTGTGAAATGATTTAAAATTTTGAAGTGGTAGAACATGACTCTGTTGTATCTACCTTCACAGGTGATATAGACAAATATTGCCTTCAGGAGAGATTTCCATTTAGGTTCCAGATAAGACATTGGTATGTTTTTTTTCCATGTAAGATCTTTGTGCAGAGGCTGTAGGTAGGACCTAAATTCAATATTTGAAGGTACAGTTGATTTGAACCAACAATCGCCTATTCTGGGAAGACCCGTGAACTCAACTATGACTTCCTCATCAACCACAAACTGCTCCTTTCCCACTGTTGTTGTTCTTCCATCATACGAGCTAGCAAAAGTCTCGAACACCTGTTGATGAAAATCTGCCAGTTTTTCACAATACGTATAGACTCCAGTCTGTTTGAAGAACTCGGCCACCTCAGGGTGCGCCTCAAGGTACCAAACACCATCCAATTCGGCCCTTAGAACTGGACCTGCTTTCGGCATTAGTAAATGCTGACTGTACCTATGATTAAGGAAAAACTTCGTGCCAGGGAGACAAAGACTCTATGATTTAGGATGACAGAGAGTATGACTCATAGAAAAGAAAACGGGACAGGGTGACACAGAGTTCGGATCATAAAGCTCAATCACTAACCGAGTTTAGGAACAAACTGACTGAAAACATGTCGAAAATTTTGAGTTTCAGTGGGATATACATTTAAATTGAAACGGTATGGGTTTTGAACTTACCTGATGACTCGACCTGGATTGATTGGTATGACAATTGGCCTGAGAGCGATTTGCTGGACTCTAACTGCGCTCGACGATCACCATGAGAAACGAGATTATGATCTCTGGATATACGTTTGCTTGATGAAATCACGGGCTCAAGACTGTCTCAATGACTCCTGAATTCGAATTGATAATGAATGGAGATCAAATCAGAGATTAATTGGAGTCATAATGGATTGTGTACTCGTGACTGGAAATGGTGAGAGGCTACGTGACTAATCATTTATGTTAGTTGGGAAACACACATGAATTTTTGTATCTTCGTCGAGTCTTAATTTTGAAAAGACAAATGCAGATGAAAGGACAACAAGATATCAATCTTCAGATAGATATAACAAGAACCTGCATACCTTACAACCTTCATGATATTTCGACGGTTATGTTTTCATCATTGCGCCAATTGACAACTAGCTCATGTGAAAGCACGGGATTTTCATTTTTCCCGTTGAAATCTTTTCGGTAGTTAACCGCGCTTTTGCTTTTCCCTCTTAACCGCCGGGAACAAAGTCTTTCGGTGGTTAATGAGCGCTTTGCAGGCTCGCCTAAACCACCGAAACCTGAGATTCTTCCTTTTTCTTGACCAAACCAAATCAAAAGTTCTTTCTAAGCTTATTTACAAAAAATAGACTCTATGACCTACCTACAAAAATTTAGAAATAAATTTTGGACCACAACCTATCACCTCAAAAGAAAATTTTACATCAATTTATTTGAGGAGATAACAGAGGTAATGCCTCCATTTCTTTAGAGTGTGAACTATGGCTGCCAACTCCAAATCATGAGTTTCATAGTTCCTTTCATGCTCTTTCAACTTTCTAGATTCATAACAAATTACGAATCTATTCTGACTGAGGAATCCTCCCAGTCCTTCTTTGCATGCTTTGATACCAATTTGTAACATCCCCAACCACCAACAGGCCGGGCAATGCTACCACGCATAACACACACACACACACACACACACACACACACACACACACAGATATAAGGCATTTTAATCAAATTAAAACACATAACACAGAGTTACTGCTACCATACAGATTCAAATGTAATAGAGAGTAATTCATATACGCAACGGGATACATGATAACATTCAAGCATCACAGACATGCATAACATCAAAATTAATCACATTAATAATACTTATCTTTTCAACTGGAGTAACACCACCAACTGCGTGAAAACCTTCCACGAATCTCCCAGCCTTAGACCACACTGCTCATCACTCTCAACAGTAGGTCACCCCCGAGTTGGGACTAAGCTCCAACGTGTGCAAAAGGGAACGCATGAAGCTCCAGGAAGACAAGTGTTGACATGGGCACATGCAGTTAAAGTTGAAGAGTCAACTCGTGTTGGGGGTTCATCATCCATTCTTTGGCCCACTGTCTTAACCATGTGGGTCGGCATCTGATCTCTACATACCCTCACGCAACACTGAAACCAGAAAACTGTGACATTTTCCTGAGAAGTTGACACATCCTTCGTCTGAGTAGTTTGCGTCTACGTTCGACCTCTACGTTGATTCCTTATTGTGCACCCTAAAAACCAGTGGTAAACCCATGGAATGAAACGTGTCTCCTGTGAACCTAGTTTATCCGCCCTTGCAGAGTCAAATCCGTACCTGAACCATTCGTGGGTTGTTGCCCTTTGTTTTCCTGAGTGGTGTTGACCCGTTGTTGTTCTTGTTATCCTTACCTTGTGGGAATTGAGTTGAAATGGGTGAAGAAGACGGTTTTTAGGCCTGTGGTTGAAGAGGCAGGTTGTCAGGCCTATGAGCAGCTCTTTCCAGGTGAGAGAGTTGTTGGGAAGTTGTTTTCTCCCAGAGAGAGTCCAACACCAGCTACGGAGCTTTGAGAATTCCTGATCGACCTATTGCCGAGATCTAGAGAGGGAGGTGAAGAAGTCGATGGACTGTAAGACAATGAAGATGTATACTCCCGGGTGAAACGGGCATGTGGGGAATGAGATTCCGTGAGTAGTGGGTATAAGAAGGCTCCTAGGGAAAATCCTTCTGGTTGCACTATGCAATTTTCCTGTAACCTTAGCTAGTCTAGGATTCCCTTGCCCGGGGTGGAGCTTAGTCCCAGCTCGGGAGTGACCCACTATTGAGCGTGATGAGCAGGGAGGTCTAAGGCTTGGAGGTTCGTGGAAGGTCTACACGTAGTTGGTGGAGTTACTCCAGCCTAAAAGATAAGTATCAATTATGTGCTTAATTATGTATTTTATGCATGATTTGTGATGCTTAAATGTTATCATGTATTTTATTGCGTATCTAATTTATTGTCTATTACATTAGAATCTGAATGGTAACAATAATTTTGAGATTATTGTTATTACATGTTTTAATTGATTAAAATGCATGTTATATATCTATGTATATATGTGAATGTTCTGTGTAGTAGTGTTGCCCGACCTGTTGGTGGCTGTGGGGACGTTACATGGTATCATATCTTGGTTTAACAACCTTGGATCTAAAGCTAAACCCTATGTCCAGGAAGAGTCGCAAGTCAGAAATCTTTAAATTTGTGCTTAAAGAATGGTAAGTAGCTCAAGAATAGAGATCGAAAAATTCAATGGCCAGAATTTTGATCTCTGGAAGCTTAAAATTGAAAACCTCTTACTAGATCAAGAACAATGGAAAACCATCTGTCTAGGTACCATTCTGGCAGGTATGTCGAAGGAAGAATGAGAGAATCTTGAGAGAAGGGAAACGAGTACAATTTAACTTTCTCTTGCAGATTTGGTGTTATTGAATGTCTCAGGTGTAGATTCAGACAAGAAACTATGGAACAAGTTGGGAAGCTTGTACTAGTTGAAATACCCGGTAAATAACTTGTTCCTTAGAAAGAAGTTGTATCCTTTGAGGATGAGTGAGGACAATTCCATAACTGAGCATTTAAATGTGTTTAATACCATGATAAGCCAATTATCTTCTATGGATATCAAAATCACTCAGGAGGATAAATGTATTAGCCTATTATGTTATTTGCAAACCCCTTGGGATATCTTAGTCATGGCTATAGGGAGTAATTCAACCACATTAGTGTTATAAGATGTGGTTTCATCTCTACTATAAGAAGAAATGAGAAGGAAGAACATGGAAGGATCAACCAAATATCCATTAATGGTGAGAGGTCGATCGATTGACAAAGATAAAGTAAAATTCTCTGGTAGAAAGTGTAAGTCAAAGAGTAGATCTAAATCTCTTATTCATTCGACGAGAAGATGATGAAAATGTGGTAAAGTTGGGAGTTATAAAAAGGACTACAAGTCGAAAGAAATGGAAGTCAATACAGGACTCGATGAGAAGCAGTCGACTAAGAGGAAGACTACTCCAAATAAGGGAGGCAATGTGTACCTGGCGTCAAGTTACCAGTACACAATCGGATCAAGATGTTTGGTTGATCGACTCAAGAGCATCCTATCATATGAAACCACATAGAGAATGGTTCTATGAATATGAACGATATCAATGAGGAGATGTGTTCTTGGTGTTGGAAAATTGATTGCCATTGATGTCAACTTTATAGGAAGTCTAGAAGCCTCTAGAAGTATTGGGTATAATTGAAGAAGTCTCCAAAGTGGTTCCCTAATGGTGTAGCTTTAAGCATGGCTCTCACGAGAAGATGATTTGAATAAGTCTACAAGAAACCCAGAAGTGTGTTCATGAGGCATGAATTTGACTGAAGAAAATGAGGTTGGAGAACATTACAAGTACATACAAAACCCTCATATATGGATAGTCCTCGTTATTCCATTTCCAATGGTATGTAGCACGCCACGTATTTCCTCACAGTTGAGGAGTTTTGAAGTCATGAAGTTGGAAGCCCTTAAGAATGGTTAAGAATACCCTAAATGATTGGAACAAGAAGTTACAAGTCATTAATTAAAGGGTAAAATGGTTATAACAAGAAAGTACAATTAGGCCCTAAAGTGAAGAAGATAAGTCACTTGGAAAAGTATAAATAAACCTCAAGAAGCCTCTCATCTTTACACACAAGTTCAATGCTTATCTATCTTCAAGTGATCTTTTGGTAAAACTTTTCATATCATATTTGAGGAAGTATATCTGAGGAAGAAAGGAGTGCAAAATTATCATAGTTGCAGAGAAGGAAGGGTTTCAAGAAACCCTAATTTATCTGACCCCCATAGGTTAGGCTATTGGTGTCCCTCTAGGCACCCCCGCGGGTTGTTTAGTGATTGTCACACGAGGCCTCATATGATAATTTGCATCTTTCCAGGGAGGCTAAGCCATATTTGAAGAAGAATGCTTGGTTCAATTTGTATCAAGGTATGATGATACAACAAGGTTGTTATAGGGTCTGAGATGGTATGTATCAACTCTTCTTCATGAGTAAAGGTATGTCTTTTATGTTTTTGTTTGAGGATTTTATCATGGATGGTATGGCACATGCTTAAGGAATGTCTTGGAGGCCCTTTTTGGTACATGGTTGCATATGGTTGAGGTTCATGTATTGGTTATATTGATACATGTTTGAGACATATCCTTGGTACATTGTATATGGTTGTTATGGTTCATTGTTAGAGGCACATCATTGTGATGATTGACACATGTGTGGGGCATATACTTTGTATATGATCTTGGTTTTTATGGTGCATGCTTGAGGTATATTGTTGAGACATTGGTATATGGTTTACTGTATGGTATATGCTTGAGGAATATCTTGGATAAATTGGATTATATATTTGTTACATGTTGTATGTCATGATTGAGACATATCATGAGGACATTTGATATGAAGGTTCTGGGAGCAGAAAAACAAATCTTGGGCATGGAAATGCACAAAGACAAGAAATATGGTAAGATTGGTTATCACAATAGAAGTATGTGGTGACGATACTCATGAAATTTGGTATGAATAATGTGAAACCGGTAAAATCCCTTTGGCTTTCCATTGCAAGTTTTCTTCAGGTTTATGTCCTAACTGATGAAGAAGAAAAGGGTTATATGTCTCCAGTATTATATGCTAGTAGGAATTTTGATGATTGTGATGTTAAATGGTCATCATTTCACATGCAGTTGGTGTTGTCAGTAGACACATGGAAAAACCAAGTGAAGAGCATGGAAATGGGTGTTTCAAACACAAAAGCATAAGTATCACCTACAATGGTTGCAGTGATTTAGTTTGTGGTTATGATTCAAGAGACCTACCTCAGGTTATGTCTTGCAATAATGCAAGCATCTATTGGGTAAGTTTGGACAAGTACAGTATGAGATGTTTTGTGGTGGTCAAAGCGTTGTGCATTTGACTAACAATCCAACGTATCAAAATGGAAAAGTGCATCGGTTTATAAGAAAAGTTATTGATGGAGGCATAATGGTCCATACTAGAGAGAATCATGCATACATGTTCATGTAACAATAATGTTAGGGAAGTTGCAGAGTTGTGATGGTGTTTGGATTCTCTTGGCTTGCAGAAAATGTGATGAATAAATGTGGGCATGATATATTGGGTAAATTGTTGTCAAGGTGGATATTGTTGAAAACATGCCAACTAATTTCCCATGCGGATGCATGCACACAACATTAGCTAAAAATAGAATGTGCATGCATGCACACTACAGTGAATATTTTGCGTAACTGGTGGAGCATATTGTAATCAAATTGTCTAACTGTTTGATAGATGATATATATACGAACATACCCATAGAGGTGAAGTAAGCAATGAGCAATGTAGTGTAGCATACTGTGTGGGAAGAGAGGAGAGGATAGTTGTATGCATGTGATTGGCTATTGTAATTATCCCTTGAATAATAAGAATAGTGATTATCATTGCCCCGTGGTTTTTCTTGTATTGGGTTTCCATGTAAATCATTGTGTTAGATTGTGTGATTGGTGTTCTCGGTTTATTGCTTGTTTATGCTATGTTTATGTTTCTGCTTCCTAACACTACCACACTATATTTGTAACTGGATCGAACGATGATAGTTTCAGGAGCTTGGATTCTGCTTGGTTTCTTTCCAAAGTCTCGTAGTAGATCACCATCTCTTATTTTTCCCGTAATCATGTCACACCTATATCAAAGACTCCCATTCTCTTGCTTCAATAAACAACATAAGGCCCAACATTTCTCTTCTACAAGCCCATTTCTTCAACATCAGTGTTTGACTATCATTCTCTTGCTTCAATAAACAACATAAGGCCCAACATTTCTCTTCTACAAGCCCATTTATTCAACATCAGCATTGTGTTCACCACTGATTTTCTTGATAGGACTCCATGCCTTTCAATTATATAGAATCCCCACCATAAAATCTAATGACATTCAAGGTCACCATACTCAACGACATTCCCTTCAACTTAACCATGCGGTTGGTACTTCCAAGACATGAGAACGCTGACAGTGGAGAATCATCACGTCCATCTTCATGGCTTCAATTTATTCAACTTCAATCTTGGCATGCTCATGAATGTAACACACTAGAAAGCAGTTGGATTGCCACTCATTTTAGAGTTGACAATCCAAGCAGTTGTGATATTTTAAAGTTTTTTTCATCTTTTACCACTTGTAACATTGATTTCAGTCATATCACGATAAAAGAAATATTGTACATTGATATAATAAAATTATGTGAATGTTAGATTTGCAATTGCATGCGTGTGACTTATGCCTTGTCATATGGAAGTGCACACCACTTATGGATAGCGTTTTTGGAGGAGAAAGGAGATAGACTTGACCAATCCATATTAATATTGTACATTGATATAATAAAATTATGGGAATGTTAGATTTGGAATTGCATGTGTGTGACTTATGCCTCGTCATATGGAAGTGCACACCACTTATGGATAGCGTTTTTGGAGGAGAAAGGAGATAGACTTAACCAATCCATATTGTCTCCTCCCCAAGATCTCCCAAGGTACTAGGCCAACAAGATTTAAATTTTTTTTATCTACCAAATTAGAATTTTGTTAGTTAAGTTTTCTAAATGAAAATGTTTTTGAATTCATGAAGGTTTTTTCTACCATTCATGAATCATACTAGATAAATCAAATTGTTTTCCATTGCTTATTTCAAATTATTGTTATTCTATTCAGAATCAAATGAAACTTTCAAAATACATATGATGCTTATATTGTACATATGGATCCATATATGTCTTGATAGATTGATAATGGACATCGCTATCTGCTACTATTGTCTTCAAAACAAAATTGCTTCAATATACAAAATGCAAAAGTTCATATCATCACTATATAGTTAATAACTAGTTCTATAAGACCAAAGTGTGAATCTGACAATTGAACAAAAAGTATTTATATGCATGAATGATTGCTCCTTGAAAATGTTCGTCAAAATAAAACCATCCAAGAGTACAGTTCAGGGCCTTTTTGGATAGTTGATCAACAACAAAGTTAAAGATTCTATGAACATGCATAAATTTGAGCCCTTCGAAACTGTCTTTTAACCTCCAGATTTTATTTTTTCATGGGCTGAGATAAAGTAGATTCAGGTTTTCCTTCCCTTTTATCCAATCTATCGCCACCTTCAAATCTCCAATGACCATCATCTTGTTTATAGATAGGCTAGTTGCAAAGTGTAAAAGACCCCATAGGCCCAATATTTTTGCTTTCATAATTATCTCGTTTAACGAATTTCTTAACATTTTTTCCAATAGAAAATTCGTTCAAAATTATATTAATGTATAATTTTTTTTACATCATCAAGGATCCTTTTTACTATGGATCATCATGTTCAGCTTTATACATAAAACGTCCACAACTAGACAAGATATACTATCCCCAAAATGCCAAAAGGCAAAAAACAACGCAAGAGTTAATACTTCAGAATTACAAAACAAAGTAATATTCACTACAAAAAATAGTATAAGACGGATGCACATCACCCGGTAGATATTCCAAATATGTTTAAATGAGTAAGTGATCCACCAACCCCATCTACCCAATGGTAATAGGCTAATCTGCCTTCCGGTTCCAAGAGAGCTTTTTTTGACAATAAATCTGCCTCTTTATTGAAATCCCTGTAAATATGATGAAAGCTAATACCTTGAAATGAGTTGGATAGATCCCTGGTCTTTAGCTTCCAGCCTTCAATGTCAACCACCTGGAGATTACCCTTTTGATTTATCCAATCTATAATTACCTTGGAATCCCCCAGAATCTGAATTTTTTGGATAGACCACAAATTGGCTAGAGTAAGTGTGGCTCAAACGCCCAAAAGCTCCACCTTTGTATTGTTACCTTCCCCACAATTGATATACCATTTATAAACAGTCGACCCTGGTAATTTGATGATGCCCCCAGCTCCGCAACACTTGCCACCTGAAATAGCGGCACCATCAAAGCAAGCAATAGAATATCCTTCTTGTTGAGTGATTGTGCATACCTTAATGGAAGCGGGTTTAAGGGAGTGTGGAAGCCAAGAGTGTGATCCAAGAATCTTGTAAACCACTACATAAGCTGAAGGAGTCCTCTCCTCGAAAATAACTTTGTTTATCTCAAGCCAGATGTGCCAACAAGTGAGAGTCGCCATACCATTGGAAACTGATTTATCCTTTGTCCAGGTGGTAAAACATTCATTTATGGATACTCCATCCCAATTCCTTTTTAACTTAAAGAGTGAAAATAATTTGGCCCAAACTCCCTTTGTGAGTGTACAGTGAATGAGAAAGTGATCAATATCTTTAGTATTGTGCTTACAAAGATGGCAGACCCCAAATCCCTCCCAACCTTTTTTTTGGAATGTGTCCTAGGTCAGAACCTTTTTTTCAACTGCCATCCAAATAAATAGTTTTATCTTTAATTGTATGTTCCACTTCTAAAGATTTGTCTTCCATACGCTTCTGATCGGGTAGTCCATAGTTGAGATAAGAGCGCAATAAATTTTTTTAACAAGAATGTTCCTCGAAGAGTCCCCCTGTCCAAACAAGAGTATCAATTGAATCCCAAATAATGATGCCTCCACCCAGAAGAGCCCTTCAAAAACAATCCCACTCTAATGCTATCATTCCACCTAAACCCATATCCTAATTGCTTAACCAAGCCTCCGAGATAAAGCCAACATTTTGGGGAGTAGAAGCTTGTGCCAGGACGGTTATCCTCTTATCTTTTAGTTGATTTATCAACGCATCCGAGAGGATTGTTCTCTTCTTAACATGTTTAACCATTTTCTTACCCAATGCATTTTAACATTTTTCATTATTTTTATGCAAAGGAGGTTAGGAATTAATGCTCATTATACTTTGGGTATATAATAGAGTTTGACCGGGGAAGAGGCGCTATTATCTCTCAGCAACAAAATATATTTTTTAAATGACATACACATCGACGACATAGTCATGTACGCTCTCAAAGGCGGCGTCGGCAGCTGACGTCAATTGGCTGATGGAAGATTAACAGGTTGAGCCCACCCACAGAATTAGGTGCGACATAAACATATGGCGGGATGCAACGAGCCATTTCTTGATTTTACATTTTATTTCGTCCCAACTCCATCGAAAAATGTATACCACTCAACTTCCTTCAATATTCTATTTTTTTTTCTTCTAAATCGCGACTCTCTATTCTTTATACGTCTAG
The DNA here is from genome assembly GCA_010110895.2 of Picea sitchensis. NCBI lineage: Eukaryota > Viridiplantae > Streptophyta > Pinopsida > Pinales > Pinaceae > Picea > Picea sitchensis. Next base: position 344,772 of record SNQJ01S0000622.1, read on the forward strand.
ATACAGATATTGATTGACTATAATAGGAAAAAGAATCTGCGGTGGACCGTGCAAGTGGTTGGTTACTTTACTTTATCTTCTTTGTTCAACCCTTTTCTCTATAAATAGAAGCGAGACGTGTGACAAGCACATTTTCAGTTTCCATTTGTCTTTCAAACAGAAGAAGTTGCATCAATACTCTAGCTTGATTTAAATTATGTAAGATGACATCTTTTTTCTTATATATAGATTGTTGGAGTGAGCCTAATGGTTAATAATATGTGTTTCTTCTTAAAAAGTAATAAGTTTAAATTCACAAGGGGTAGGATATGTATATCTCAATAGATTTTACCAGTGAAATGATTGGATGGACGAGATCTCATACACCAATTTGATGTCTGACTTGATCGTGACCTTAAAAATGGATTATTATTATTATTATTATTAAATATTTAGTTAATTAGAATGAAGACGACGTAGATGCCCCTCCAAAATTAGAACTACTCTGATCTGATTGTCTAGTGCGTCCATGTGTTGATGACCCTACCATCCATCACTCACACACTCTGTTACGTTGCCAGTCACTTCTCTTCTATTTTTAGAAAATATCTTCTTGTCGTCTGGTTTGGTACATACGCAATTAGATTGCAGTGCTCAATTAAATTTGTATTTTTTGGTTTTAATAGCAATACCTACTATATACATTGTAAGTTAAGTTAGTGGAATGAGGTGAAGGTCGTTCTGTCTGTAAGGAGCTTTAATAATTTTGGAAGGGGTTCTTGTCAACTTTGATGATCCAAGTGGATATTGGTGGCCACCCACCTATTCCACTTGGACCCCCACCATTTCTTCTTTCAGTTTTTCAGTTTTGGCACAGTTTTCTATTTTTAGCAGTTTTTTCGGGTCCTGAACTTCCGGGGCCATTTTGAGGCCCTAAACGATGTTTTTTTTGGGTATGTTGTTGTTGCAAAATAGT
>SNQJ01S0000622.1:345736-362353 GCA_010110895.2 Picea sitchensis
GGAAGTTGATGCACCAACTTACCCAAACGGGGCCCACATGACTTTTGGCGCTTCATCTCCCAGGGTTAGGTTTTTGGATATCTAGGACTTTTGGCATTCCCGCTTATTGTAAAAGGGCCTTCAGAGCCTCATTGTAATTATCTTCTCACGGATGCGAGTAGCGGCCACATCTCTTCTCAGAGATAAGCTACCAGCGCCCTAGCTCGTTTATTTCCATTCTGTATGTAAGCATATTTTAGTCATTTGTTATTAATGAAATGAAATCTTATTTCCGCTGCATCTCTGTGTTTATGTGTATTTCTGTATTTCATTGTGTTCCTACATAAATCCGGATCATTTGACTTGATAATCCGGGGAATTGGATTCCAACAATTTTTATTTTTTTTAAGTAAAAAAGGAGGATCCTGTTTGTATTAAATTCGTAGAGTTACAGAGTCTGGTTGAGGTGCCAGTTGTCCCGCCTGAAAAAGGAAACCGAGACAGTTGTGCATTCTATGCCATTTGTGTTCCAACAAACAAAATTTAACAGAGTGTCATCCTGCCCGAGGGAAACCAGAACGCATAATTATTAGATTCAGTTTATCCTCTAACTTCCTACTTGCAGCAATGCTATATGCTAACTGAGCTAAAGCTTTGTACTGAAACAAAAGGAGACTACTAACTATGGACATCACAAGACCTTTTAACCAGTCGTCGCTTTCTCTTCCTCTTACTTTTGCCATCATGCAGGAATTGCATAAGCCTGCGCGCACGTAGGGCACTGCCTTCTCAGGGGGATCCTGGAGTGTGCAGCGTACAACATATCAAGTCGTTGATTGACTTGAATGTTCCGGAAGATCTGATCATCCACCATGCTTTGCATTTCGAAGATTAGTTCTAGGTACCCCGGGTTGTTGAATGGAGGCTGGTCCTGCCATTTTCCTTGAACATAGGCAATGGGAAAAGTCCACTGGGCATAATTGTCTCCCTCGCCATCATTTGCGTTGCCGACTTGGTGTGCCTGCTGCTTGTCCGAATGCGTCGCTTCCTCAGGAGGTGCACCACTAGGTGAGTCGGCGTTTGCATCTGCATTGCACGGTACTTCTTCCTCAACGTAGCAGGTGGTGAATTCCTCTACCGGGTGGTTTGCTCTATGGCCATGCGAGATGTCTATAGCCAGAGATTTGGCTTCATTGCCAAAATCGGTATGAGGATTCCAATTATCCAGGATTGTAAAAAGGGAGAGCGTAGGATAATTCTGCATGGCCTCGTCTTGAGTAATCTCCTCCATGTACACCATGGGAGGCGTTCGAGGTCTCCCGGGCTTCCTGGTTCTCCGAGTGGACGCCAGAGCCATCGCCTTTTCGAATTTCTTCTGCCTTTGCCTGCGTGATTCAAAGGTGTGCCAAGTTGCGCCTCTGCGAGGCTTTCCTCGTGCCCTAGGCATGTTGAGGAACCTGGTTATGTCTGAGTTTCCCAATGGGGGGCGAACCCTGCTCCAGGTCTCTGATGGCTCTGCATTCGACTTTGCAAAATTCGAATGTCTTTCAGTGCTGTCGAGGCGATTGATAAGAATGAGAATGACGGTGACTGCCCTAGCCATTAAGTATGAGCTTCTAGTGCGCTGGTGAGCCGTCCTATTCACTCGCTCGAGGGGCGTCATCCGCTGGTAATGCCTGCACGAGCTCGATCCCATTTTAATGGCGAAGGAATGGTGGCCGGTAGCTGATATTTATGGCACAGCCCGACATATGTCCGCATGTACTACCTTCGCAACGTGGCACCCCATCCAGGGGGATTCCAACAAAATTACTCATTATTTGCACCTGCTTATTCTCAATGGCTTGTAATTTAAACTATATGCATCATCATATCTCATGTGTGCACCTACTCACTTTCAATGACTGGGAATCAAAACTATATACATAGTGATGCTATATAACATTACAATTTTAACTCTTTGGAATAATATTGAGAAATTTAAAATTTAAAAAGTGACAAATATATTAAATTTTAACTATTTGGAATAATATTAAGAAATTTAAAATTTTAAAAGTCATAAATATATTATAATTTTAACGGTTTGGAATAATATTAAGAAATTTTAAATTTTAAAAGTCAAAAATGATATTTTTGAAAATTTCATTTAAAGATTGTTGACAATTGTCGATTATAAGTCATTTAAGTGAAAATTTCATTTAACTATTGTGGATTGTAAGTCATTTAAGTGATTATTGAAGATTATTTCTTCCCATGAGGGCTTAATTTGGAGTTATGGGGCATCTTGCACACATATAAGTAGATCAAAGCCCACCCCATGTCTTCCAATTTTTTTTAGTCAATTATTGCTAGCTCAACCCTTAAGGTGTGGGTTTTGTTTGCTAGGCTACCTGAGTTCAAAACCCTTAAGGTGTGTTTAGTCGAGAAGAGAACCAAAAGAAAAAAAAATATTATTTCTAAAGGATTATATGTGAAAAATATAACCTAAAAAATTAGGGTGTATTGATTTTAGTGTAGTTCTTATATTTGTATTAAGAAATGGAATAAGTTAAAAAGTGGAGAAAGTTAAGATTTTTTTAGTTCAATTTTTTTCTCAAATGTGGTGGAATTTTTTTAGGAAGTTATATAGGAACTTTACCCACAAAAAAAATTCTATGGATTTCAATGCATTTTAAGAAGATTCAAATCATTAGAATTTCAAAAAAAAGTAAAAATTAGAAAACTAGAATTTCAATTCCTATCATTTTTGTTTGTTTTATTTAATGTTTATATAAAAATAGTTATTTATTGATTTGATACATGAATAAAATTTATAATCATTTCACAACATCAATCATCATTATGTTTGTTTTGTAGAAAGAAATGAGATTTAACCAAGGTAATCAATAAATCAATCAATGATAATAAAAAGTAAAAACATATAAAACATGATAATAAAAAGTAAAAACATATAAAACATGATAGTGAATTATATAAAAACTTTAAATTACACAATTGTTTCAAAGATATTTTAATTTACTAACCACATTTTAATCAAATTATGATCTAGTCAATTAAATTTGTATTTGGAATTATAATTCTTCAAATTTACACATTTGGGAATTATGATTAATTCATTAGATATTGTAATTATGGAAACTTGAATGCATACAAAATTTTAATGAGAGATATATTGTTTTGATGGAATGAGTAGTATAATTGAAACAGATAACAAATAAAAAAAGAAGTCATAATTTCTTATTAGGGAAAAAGAGACTTTTATTAATCAGGATTTACATTTATTTATTAAGAAAATAATCAAATCACTTGAACTAAAAAAACTAAGAAAAGGAAAAACATTTTTTGCAATAGTTTTTTATTTGTAAAAAGTTATAAATATTCAAATTTTAAAAATAATTTTTTTTATAAAAAAAAAAAAGAAAATATTCCAATGAATTGATTTCACTAAATATATATTCCATTAATTTTAACACCTATATAAAATATGTTATATACTAAATATGATTAAGAACAATCACATAGTTGTATAGATTTTAGTAATAATATAACATAAAAGATATAGTACATTTATTTATTTATTTAAGTGACTAAACAATAAAATGATTCAAATACACAGATTTAAGAAATGATGAAAATTGATTACGAGAGATTGAAAACTTTTACAGAAAACCAAATATCTATATTAAAAAAATAGTTGAGGACCAAACCCTTAAATTTCTATGAAAACCATTATGAATATAGTGAGTAGAGTTAGACTTGGACTAGGTGCAAATCGTGGATGTAAGGAAGAAGTTCCCTTCTATATTAAAAAATGTCCTTTTCATACCTACAAAGTGGGGAATCCAAAGTTATCTTTTACAACCATTTTCTCAATTAGAGAAATTGAAATTCGATTCGCCCTCAAAATCACCATAAGTCCCTCTAGTTTCTTTGCAATTTGAGTCCCATTATGCAATGGGAAATGGGTCTTTGGAGTTAGTAACTATTTATGGGAAGTATTCCAAGTGCAATCTAGTGAGAATATGGTATACATTATCCAAGAGGTTGACCCAATTGTTGGAGCGATTTCTATTTTTTTCTATTTTTAGTGGTGTCAGGATTTTGTCAACTTGTTGGATGTCTTCCTTGTGAGTGGATTGAGGTGTTAGATTTTTTTTATTTTTATTTTTAATAACAACACTTATATAACAAAATCTATGAAAAGCAACGTTGAATCCACTCACGAGTATTCATTATCTGCACCTACCTACTCAACGTGAACTTGTAATTTCAAGTGTACATCATTGCTGCACCTGCTCCCTCTTAATGCCCTGTAATCTCAACTATATATCATTAAATATGATGCAATTTATCATTAAATATTTTGGAATAATACTAAGAACTTTACACATATTTGAAAAAACAAAAATGAAATGATATCTTTCAAGTTCGGAGAGTTTTATTTTGTCCATTTCCATATGGTAAATATAAAAAAGCATTTCCATATATGGTAAATAGAAAAAGCATCGTTAAGAATACTTAACAAGTAACTACTTAATTTTATTTATTAAGTTTTATTTTATTTATTTTCATTATGATAAATATAAAAAAGTTTTATTTTTTATGTTTTAATTATAATAAATATAAAAGAAAAACTCATTATTAACCATATATATAAAAACGCATTATTAACCATATATATAAAAAATAAAAAATAAAACGCATTATTAACCATACTTGACAAGCAACCCTTTTAACGTTGTAATTAAAATAAGTTTAAAGTTGTTATTTTTCATTATGATAAATATAAAAAAGTTTTATTTTTTATGTTTTAATTATAATAAATATAAAAAAACGCATATGGTATATGATTATATATATAAAAAACGCATTATTAACCATATATATAAAAAAGGAAAAAATAAAACGCATTATTAACCATACTTGACAAGCAACCCTTTTAACGTTGTAATTAAAATAAGTTTAAAGTTGTTATTTTTCATTATGATAAATATAAAAAAGTTTTATTTTTTATGTTTTAATTATAATAAATATAAAATAACCATTATTAACCTCATATATATATATATGGAAACTTTGAGTGGGCCTAATGGACAAGAATGTGTGTTTTCTTAGAGGTCATATGTTCAAATTGAGAGGAGGTAGGGTATGTATACCATTTAAAGTTGTTTAAGGTTATCATTAAAACTAAGTTTAAAGTTGTTTTAGATATGTGTTATTTAAGTAGTATTGATTATATTATTTTAAATAATAGTAAAGTAGTTTAAAAATATTAGAATTTAATTTGTTATTATTTTTTTTTATATAATAAATAAAATAAAAAATTATTGACAATAATTTATAATATTTTTTCCATATATTTATTAAAAATAAATTAAATATATTTAATTCTCAAAAAATTTTATAGGATATAATTTTAACTAATTTTAAAAATATAAATATTGTTCACTCATAAATGTGTTCTCTCTCTCTCTATATATATATATATATATATATATATATATTATTTTTTAATTCTCACTTTCAAAAATAAGGGTTTGTCTTCTATTTAATTAGTAATGGTCTTTTGTAACTCTATACATTCATTAACTATTTTTTATCTTAATCTTATAGTTAAGACACTTAGTTTTTGACAAATTTAAATGGTGATTTAAATCTCATTTCCTATAAGAGCAATATTGAAGATGTTTATCTCAATTTTAGAATAATCCTCTCTACTTTAATTAACAAATTCCTTATTGAAAGTGCTTTGTAAAAAGAAAAACAAATTCAATATTAAGGTGCTTTGTAAAACAAAAAAATAAATTTCCTATTGAGGTGCTTTGTAAAAACAAACCTGATATTAACCCAGCAATTTTTAATAGCTATTAAAATTGCTAGAAATCCATTAGGATGCTTGTGGGAGTTTATTAAAATTTGATAAGATAAATATATACAAAACCTTAATTTAAACATGAGGAAAAAAAAGACTATAAATATAAAATCAATCAAAAATAAGGGTTTGTCTTCTATTTAATTAGTAATGGTCTTTTGTAACTCTATACATTCATTAACTATTTTTTATCTTAATCTTATAGTTAAGACACTTAGTTTTTGACAAATTTAAATGGTGATTTAAATCTCATTTCCTATAAGAACAATATTGAAGATGTTTATCTCAATTTTAGAATAATCCTCTCTACTTTAATTAACAAATTCCTTATTGAAAGTGCTTTGTAAAAAGAAAAACAAATTCAATATTAAGGTGCTTTGTAAAAACAAAAATAAATTTCCTATTGAGGTGCTTTGTAAAACTAAACACAATATTGTTAACCCTTGGTACAATAGCTAATGTAAAATTGCTAGAAAATCCATTAGGGATGCTTCCAATGGGTTATTAAAATTTGATAAGATAAATATATACAAAACCTTAATTGAAACGGGAAAAAAAAGACTATATAAATATAAATCAAGAGAAGCTTTTGCACCTATCTAATATAGATCCTAAGAGGAGGCAAATTCTAACTCATAAAACTAAATAAAATAATAGGATTCCCTTAAAGGATTGGAATTCCTACCTTAAAAATATTTACGAATCCCTTATTGACATGGACAACATTCCAAACAATTCTACAAAGGATGAAGTTTTTTCTATAGAAGACATTAAGTTTGGGGTTAAGTGGCTCGCAAAAGGAAAAACTAAGGACATCAAAGGTTACCAAGTTGAGGAGGACCTATCCTTATCCCTCACATACATAAACTCTTCAATTTAGGTGTCAAGCAAGGCTTCCTAAAACCTTAGACTCAAAGCCTCATTGTACCTATTTTCAAAAGTGGGGATAAAAGTGATCCCTCTAATTATAGGACCATTATGATTAGCCCCCATTTCAGCTAAGCTATATGGAATTATTTTGGAAAATAAGATCAATATATGGTTAGAAATCCATGGAAAAAGAGCTAAAGGCCAAGTTGAGTTTAGAGGCTACCATTCAACTGTGGACCACATTTTTATGCTTGGGATAATTGCAGAGGAGTGTCACAATGATAAAACTTATCTCATTTGTCGTTTTGTTGATTTTAGAAAAGCTTTTGACACAATGCCCAAAACTAACTTTTGGAATAGGTTAGAAGAGCTTAAAGTCCCTTTTGAGCTAAGAGTTGTTGCAATACGATTGTATGAGAAAGTTATTACCAAGTTTAGGAACACTGAAGGATGGTGGGAAGAAATTAACTATAATATAGGGTTAAGGACCTAACCTCCCTAACCCCTCACATAGGTAGAATACTATATTTTCCATGTAATAAAGGCCGACATTGGTTAATAAGGTCTATTTAATAATGTGAACAAGTCTAACGTAAGAATACTTTATAGAAGCTTTCGCTTCTAGAAAGATCTTCCTCTAGAATGGTCTTTAGAAGATAGAATTAGTATAAATAGGAGTAGAGGCATGAGAAAGTATTGTCTTGATAATTATTGTAATAGAGCTCTGCTTTGCTGTAGGTTGCCCCCTTGAAGAGGCAAGTGAACTTGGTTTTCTATCAATAAATGTATCATTTTTGGTGTTGTGGTTATCTATATGTTGTTGTTTGACTGGTATTTGTTGCAATATTTATGTTTCTACTTATTATAATACATCTAGCACCTAACAAGTGGTATCAGAGCATTTTCTTCTATGGAAACTGTGGGATTTTTTTTTCCAGGGTAGAGATGTGTACTTCCAACATATTTAAAGCGAATAGATATGGCATTCAGTGGGTAAAAATGCGATTGGGGAAGACTACACGTAGGAAATACAATCGGTTTCAAGGGGTTACTCGAAACAAACATTTCACCTTGTTAGAAACCTCTACAACCCCTATCGGTACCCTTTCGAGTAGTGTCACATCAGACAAAATCTGTACACAACCATCCCTCCCATGTACCATCAGGTATATCAGGAGCCCCCTAGGTCTCCTAAAACCAACTCTAGATCAGTCGATCAATCTCCTAAATACTATAGTGACACCGAGAATAACACTTAGGAAGATTCTCTCTAGTACTTGGGTAATTGAGTAGTATGGATAAGGGTACAGTCAAGCCTCCTTAGTTGGTGCCTTGAGCTATTGGGCCGAGTACTATTGTTCGACCCCACGCGTATATTAGAGAGCTATAACACATGCAAAACCCTTATATATAGGAACCCTAGAAACCCTAACTCTTGGGAAAAGAACATAACAGAAAAGGAACATAAGATATATATTATCATGCAACCCTGCCTCCTGCATTCTGGTTGCGAAATTCCTACATATTTTTGCCTTTTAACAATTTGGGCAATTCATCACTACAATATTCTTTAGGCTGGAGTATAACTCTACAAGAGGAAAAAAAAATGACTATAATGGTCTCGTCGGTACCCTTATTTGATACCTCTCCCATTGGATTCCTCTCTTCCCCCTGATCACCATGGTACCTATACTTTTTAATCATTTTTTCCATGGACCCAACCCCCTTCCCAACACCCTTATTTGGGACACATCCCATTGAATTCCCCTTTTCTCCCTGATCGTCATAGTACCTATCACTTGTAAGCCTTTTTTTTTTCTATGGTCCCACCCACCATTCTCGACACCCTTATTTTCCACCTATCCCATTCGATTCCTCTCTTTTCCCCATCTATCATGACAGGGCTCTCCTATAATTTTTTTATTTTTTTTTGTGCAGACCCACCCACCCATTTTTGTCTCTGACCAAATGGAAACCACCCACAACCTAGAACTCAATGCCTTGATTGCCGAAAACATCCAGAACAAGGAGGACATCAAGACCCTCAATTCAAACATTAGAAAGCTCAATTCCTCCATTCAAAAGCTCCAATACCAATGTGCCACCTATAAAGACATCAAAGACACACTCGACCAATTGATGAGGCACTTTCTGAACCCTACCTCTTTTGAACAACCTTCCTATCATGGAGACACCATCTCTTCCCATTTCCAAGGCCCTCATTCCAATCACCTTCATCCCAACTTGTGCCTTCCTAGACCCGAGGTGAACAAATTTGATGGCTCGGATCCCACGGGCTAGGTCACTCAAATGGAGCATTATTTCTCCTTGCATGGAATTACTAATGAGTTGGAATAACTTCATTACAGTATCCTCTATATGGATTTAGAATGAATGTAATATAAATGCATGACAAGGGTATGTTGCTTGGACACAACTTGTTGCCGAGCTTTATGAATGCTTTGACACCAACACCCACCATTTAGGTTGTTTGACCAAGTTGAAACAATTTATTATAGTGGAAGACTTTATCGTTGCCTTTGATCACTTGGATGTCATAATGGAGGGAATGTATGATGCCTTCTTCCATGAATGATTTATCAGTGGCCTAAAGGATGAAATTCATGCCCACGTCCTAATGTCTTGCCACCAGAATTGGTTGGAAGCTACTAAAGAATACAAGGAAGAGAAACATATTATCTCCTACAAAACCACAAAATCATCCTTTCTTCCTCTCCCTAAACCCACCAATCCTGCCCCTCCTTCCTCTCCCCTCAAGATATAGAAATTAACCCAAGAATAAATGGTTGAATTCCAAATCAAGGGTATTTGCTATGAATGTGATGAAAAATATTTTCTAGGGAACAAGTGTAAGGAACATAAGGTTGTTATGTCCATGTCTGAGGAGTCATATGTTTCCCCTATGGACGAGGTACCCCAACCAGTTGATCTTACTCCACCTTCTGATCCACTAGAAGTTGAATTGATGATTTCACTGAATGACCTCACTAGCTTCTCTGCTCCCCAAACCCTCAAGTTAATTGGTTACATTAAGCATCAGAAAGTCATCATCCTAGTTGAGACTGGAAACACCCATAATTTTATTCATCGCCACAATTCCCAGGAAATCAATTGTTATATTTGTGCAGTCAATCATTTGCAAATCATGATTGCCAATGGTAGTTCCATGAAATGTGGGGGACATTGTGAAAATATGCACCTCCAAAGTGGTCAATATCACATGAAATATCATATGTTTTCTATTGACATGGTTGGTTGTGGCATTATGCTCGGTGTAGAATGGTTACACACTCTTGGCTCCATTCTCATGGATTTTAAGGAATTAACCATGCAATTCCAATAGGAGGGAAAGCAATATAAGTTCCAAGGCATCACAACATGCTCCCCTAAGATCATCAATTCCCATCAAATGGAAAAGATCCTCAAAAAATGTCGTTTTGGTATTATTTCCCAACTCCATTCCATTCAAGCCATTGAGACACCCTCTTTGCATCCCGACCTACAATCTATACTCTCCTAACAGTAGGTTGTTTTTATCACTCCCCATGGACTTCCCCCTTCCCATGAAATCCATGATCATTCCATTCCTCTCGTACCTGGAAGTCTTCATCCCAATGTTCTCCCTTATCATCATCCCTTTGCCTAGAAGAATGAAATTGAGAAAATTGTTAAAGAATTGCTCGAAGAAGGTGTTATTTGTCCTAGTACCAGCCTCTATTTTTCTCGTATGGTCATGGTACTCAAGAAACAAGGCACTTGGGGCATGTGTCCCAATTTTTGTGCCCTCAAAAAAATCACAATCAAAGACAAAATTCCCATTCTTTGCATTGATGACGTAGTGGATGAATTGAGTGGTGCTCAGTATTTTACGAAACTTTATCTCTATTCTGGCTAGCACCAGATACTTATGAAATAGGAAGACATCCCTAACACTAATTTTATAACGACAACCCTAACACTAATTTTATAACTCATGAGGGTCACTATGGGTTCTTGGTCAAGCATTTTGGCCTGTGTAATGCCTCGTCCACTTTTCAAAGTCTCATTAATCATGTATTCCATCCTTTCCTCCATCATTTTGTCTTAGTTTTATTTGATGAAATTCTCATCTATAGAAAAACTTGGCAAGCACATCTCACTCATGTGGATCAATTTATCCATCTCTTGTCAAAGATTTTTTTTTTCTCAAACAATCTAAATGTTCTTTTGGCACCTTTTAAGTTGAGTACCTGGGTCATATTGTAGGAAAGGATTGTGTATGGGTGGATCCTAAGAAAATTGAACCTATGTGGGATTGGACTCACCCTAAAATTCTTAAAATATTGCATGGTTTCTTAGGCTTAACAATCTATTATCGCAAGTTTTTTCAGGATTATGGAAAAAAATTTGCTCCTCTCACTGCTTTCCTTAAAAAGAATGATTTTAGTTGGAATCTAGCAATTGATCACTCCTTCCAAGCCTTGAAATATGTTATGTGCACAACCCCTATCATGGAAATGCCTAACTTCACCAAGACCTTTTTCCGAGAATGCGATGCATTAGGGAAAGGAATTGGGGCAGTCCTCATGCAAGATGGTAGACCTTTGGATTTTAGTAGAAAAAAACTATCATAGAGACATTTGGTTCAATCAACCTATGAAAAGGAAATGTTGGTTATTTTCCATGTAGTGGATCTCTGACATCCTTATCTATGGGGGAACGCTTATAAATTAAAACCAATCATTGTAGCCTCAAGTATTTTCTGGAACAAATAATTTCATCCTCGGAGAAACAAAAATGGGTGACCAAGATGTTTGGATATGATTATGAGATCATATACAAGAAGGAAAAATAACATGTGCTTTTTTATGTTCTTTTAAGGAAATACGAAGATGAAGGGTCCCTCTTTTCCCTCTCATTCATTGTAGCGAATTGGCTTCAAGTCATTCTCCAGGAATGGTTGCAATATCCCACACTTTATAGCTTGATCCAAAAATTGCAACAGGTTCCTCAAGATTCTCCAGGGTACTCTTGGCACAATGAAGAGATTCGCTATAAAGGTCGCTTGTATTTAAGAAAACAATCAAACCTTAAATCCATGGTGCTTTTTGATTTCCATGCTTCACCCACAACTGGGCATTCATGGTTTACCAAAACCTATGATAGGAATCAAACGTTCTTTTTCCTGGGATGGTATGAAACAATACATCATTGAATGTGATACCTTTCAATGCAATAAGGGATCAATAGTCAAAGATCCAAGAACACTCCAACCACTCCTGATTCCCCCTGCTATTTGGAGGGATATTTCTATGGATTTCATTGTTGGCTTACCTAATTCAGGAAACAAGTCGGTCATCATGGTGGTAGTAGATCATCTTTCCAAATATGCTCATTTCTATTCTCTTCAACACCCATTCACTGCATCCATAGTGGTTCAAATTTTTTATGGATAATATATTCAAACTTCATGGCATGCCTCATTATATTGTCTTTGACCAAGAACCAACTTTCACCAATAAATTTTCGCAAGAATTTTTCAAGCTCCAAGGAACCCAATTGCATCTTAGCATCAAATATCATCTCTAGATTGATGGAAAAACTTAATTTGTAAACAAGTGTTTGTAAACATATTTACAATGTTTTTCATTCGACAAATAAAATCAGTGGGATTAGTGGTTACCCCTAGCTGAATGGTGGTACAACACATCTTTCCATATTGCCACTCGCATGAATCCTTTTTAAGCAATCTATAGGAAAAAGGAACCGTCAATTCTCTCATATATGTCAGGTGTCTCCAAGGTTCAGGAGGTTGAAAAAAATATTACAGTCCGAGTGGTCATCCTCCATACCATTTAAGAAAATCTGGTCATGGCTCAAAATCACATGAATAAACAAGCAAACCAATGTCATTCTGAACGTCAATTCACTGAAGGGGACTAGGTGTTTCTTCGTCTGCAACCTTATAAGTAGACTTCACTAAAAGGAGAACACTATCAGAAACTTACCCCCAAATTTTATGGTCCTTATACAATTCTCAAGCGAGTGGGGTTCGTGGCCTACCAGTTAGATTTTCCCATTCATTCTAAGCTACATCTTATTTTTCATGTCTCATGCTTAAAGAAAGTTATTGGAACTAAGTGCCAGATTCAAACCAGTCTCCCTGAGTTGGATGAAGAAGGTTCCATTTGGTTGTAGCCACAAGCAGTTTTGGACCAACGAGAGCGTCATCTACGTCAGTGAACCATCAAGGAAGTGTTAGTTCAATGGAAATATACAACTCCAAAAGATGCTACCTGGGATCTGTTTACCATTCTGCAACAATTTCCTCATCTCAAGCCTTCAGGACAAGGATTTTATTCAAGAGGGAGGGAATGTTAGGGACCTAACCTCCCTAACCCCTCACGTAGGTAGAATAATATATTTTCCATGTAATAAAGGATGACATTAGTTAATGAGGCCTATTTAATAATGTGAACAAGTCTAATGTAAGAAGACTTTATATAATCTTTTTCTTCTAGAAGGATCTTCCTATGGAGTGTTCTTTAGAAGATAGAATTAGTATAAGTAGGAGTAGAAGGCATGATAAAGTCTCGACTTGAGAATTATTTTAATATATTTCTTCTCTATTGGAGGTTTCCCCCTCAAAGAGGCAAGTGAAATTGGCTTTCTATCAATAAAGGTATCATTTTTGGTGTTGTGGTTATCTATATTTTTTTGTTCCACTGGTATTCTCTTCAATATTTTTGTTTACGCTTATTATAATATATTTGGTACCTAACATATAGGATTCAATCAAGGTTTTCCCTTGTCCCCAACCCATTTTGGAATCTATATTGACAAGTTATAATATTATTTGGAATATGCAAGTTGTGTCGGCCCGACTCTTTCTAGTATAGTCATCATCTTTCTTCTTTATGTCGATAATATTGTTCTTATGGTGAAGAGTTCCTATGACATAGGATGAAACTAAAAATCATCAAGTAATTCTACTCTAGTATGGGTATGACTGTGAACACTAAAAAAGCAAAGGTTATGATAATTAAATCCAAAAGGATCACCTACGATACTTTTATATATGAAAACAATATCTTGGAGGAAATGCCTTCATACAAATATATTGGAATCGTTATTCATCACAACCTCAATTTGAACTATAGCATTGGGAAAACAATAATTGGAGGGTGGAAATCTTATTATAGGATCGAAAACAATTGTAAATTAGCGGACCTTTGGCTTTGAGATTAAAAAAAACTCCTCTTTCACACTCTCATCACTCTGGTTATCTTATATGGATGTGAAGTTTTCGAATGTAGTATCTCTAGAAAATCATGGAGAAAGCTAGAATAGATCCAAATGAATTTTGTAACTTATAATCTCAAAATTAAAGGCAATACACCCTATCCTATCCTCCTCATAGAAGTGATCTGTTCACCCATTGGGAGCACTACTATGATTAGGTACCTAATGTACAACATGGATGATAAGAGGATCCCCAAAATTGCTTCAAACTCAAGCCAAAATCTTGGCTAATCGTTGGGGAACACAAGAAGAAGTCATCATGTAGAATTATGCTAATATTAAAAATATTATCACTTATAAAATTAAGGAGAATATGTGGCATGCTAAATAATTAGAGGATAACATAAAGTTAAGATACTACAAGGAGGTGTTAAACCCTAATTTAGATGATCAAAAGTACCTCTTAGTTTTGACAAGTGCAAAGAAGAAAATCAACATTGCTAAAATAGAACAAACTCTAATGAGTTGCATAGTGAATTTGGGTGTTGGACAATTCCCAAAACACTATGTGACGAAAGAATCTGTCATCTTTGTGACGCTAAGAGGTTTGAAGATGAAAAATACTTTCTCTTAGAATGCCCTACCTCTATCCAAATTAGATCCCAATTTAAAAATAGACAGACCATCATAACCTTCTAAGTCATCAAAACTATGTTGATCTTGGAACACTTCTCTCAATGTTTTTTTAGCACAAGAATACAATTTTAAAGAAATCAAAATAATCTCTCACCTTCTTAAGGTCCGATATACCAATTCTGGTCTTAGTAACCATTAATCATCATCAACATAAACTTTTTGAAAATATTAAATATATTCCCTAATCTTTATATCAATATAAATACAAATATTTAAAGAAAATGATATAAATTTACCTAACATTTATATTTATTTATTTTTATAAGAAAAACAAATATTTCACATATTTGTTAAAATTTATTATCAAATCCCATGGAATTAACACATAACATTGTATCATATTTTAATGTAAGAAAAATAAATACTTAAAATATTTGTTAAAATTTATTTATCAAATCCAATGGAATTAACACACATCATGAACGTTTCAAAGCGAAAGTTTGAACTTTAATATTTATTATTTTAAATAGTGTAATTTTGTTTTTGATTTATTATATTTAAAATGTTAATTTGATCTATTTGCATATATACATGAATATTTATTCGTTGACTAAGTTATTGAGGTTTTAAGAATATATTACACTTAACCAATGTTGCTATACCTATAAGGTACGAAGGGGTATTTCTAGGGTAGGTATAGAAGCTTAAAGTAAGGGTAATATCTCATAGTATTAACACAACCTTTTCAAAATTTCACAATGTAAAACGACATTAATTTTGGTGAAGTTTATGATCTATTTAAAATGGTTGATAATTTTATTTGAATTTAGTGGAAAAAAGTTCCAAAAGAATGTAGTTTTAGGTTATTTTTAATTTTTTCAAGAATATAGTTTTAGGTTATTTTTAATTTTGTATAGTTTTGGGTTGTTTTAAAGATCCTTAAAACCCATTAAAAACAAAAACATTTCCTTAAAATTTTGATTTATAAAAATATCTCAATATTAATTTTTTACATATTGAACTTAAAAAAATAATTTATTTTAAATATTTTTATCTACAACTATAACTTTACCTTTTACAACATTAACTAATGAGATGTAAACATGCTAAGAAGATTATCTAGATGAAAACAAATTTTTACCTAAAACTTTACCCAAAAATAATTTATTTTAAATATTTTTTATCCTACGACTATTAACTTTACCGTTTACAACATTAACTAATGAGATGTAAACATGCTAAGAAGATTATCTAGTAAACTAACATTTACCTATTTACCTATGTAAATTAGTAAAAATTGAAAAAAGAAAATAAGAAGTATCATTGTTAAGAAAGAATGATGGAGAGTGTGGACTTTGGGAAAACAATATGCACCTTACAACAGAGTATTTAGTACTTTTTATGTTGGGATATATATAATGTCTGTATTGGAAATATTATTGTCATTGATATCAAAGACAGGTGGAGCCTACATATGTCCAAGATAAATATTACAAGCCCACAGATGTCCAAGATAAATATTACAAGCCCACAGATGTCCAAGATAAATATTGCAAGATGGATATTATTGAAAGTATTACTTTTGGATTTTTTATGATCAGTTTGGATATGCTATCTTTGAAGGTATTTTTATCCTACATACCTCACTCAAATGGAAGCACAAGTTATATGGTTGCAAATATTATTCTGAGACCTTTTCAATTGTATATGACATTCCCTCTAACTCCCTAGGAATGAGGAGATATGAATTTTTTCGTCCAATAACCCAACCATACAATTGAGGTCGACTTAGCTAATCTTTACAAGTCATCCCTGAAAGTTATGTCATAACATATGTTATGTATTTTGTTTATTATAACATACCAAGGCTTGCATTCCTCGAAAGATATTTGGCCCAAGTTAAGTGCACTATGCTCATTCCTAAATATCTCCTACAATTTTGTCTATGTAATGTCAAGAAAGTGTTTAAGGTGGGGTTCATGATCCCTAGAACCCCTTGTTACAGGTATGAACTAACT
>SNQJ01S0000622.1:363192-374334 GCA_010110895.2 Picea sitchensis
CAGCAGTTCGCATTTGTGTTGCAGCATCTGTGTTTCATTTGTGTTGCAGCGTGTTTCAGCATCTGTTCTTCATAAACAATCGATTGCCATCAATGACAACCTTGATCATCTGCGTCATCTTTGCTGTAGCCATATTTCCAACACCCCTTCTTTATTTATTACATATTTTTGGCTAGAAGAAGGCCTAGTGTTCTCATGCCAAAAATTTTGTACTAGTCCCTCAATTGCTCGAATTAACTTCATGTCAGAATGAGGTATCCTACCAATGAAGAACCATAAATTTGTTTGGCCACCTACGTCAAGGATATATCATCTAATAGAATACTTTTGAATTTTTTTCCATCACATTTAATGAGATGAGATGTTTGTTTGAGAAAATGATGTTTTCTTGTGATCTTGCTAACAATTAATTGTGTAAGACACATTGGGCTACATTACGGTCTTGAGAATGAGTTTTCTTACCAATTTTTTGAAAAGAATCCACAAGGATTCAAACAATATGATTACTTTTTTTTGAACTTTTAATTGTTTTAATGTCTAAAATTATCCTAACAACAGTCAAACTCCTATATTTTAACAAGGAAAAAAATTGGTATTTAATTGCATCAGATTTTGCTTCAAAATATTCTTAAATAATTTTGTATGATTGATAATGAATATTTTGGTTAGGTAACTTAACTTGATGCTAGACCATTCTCATCCACCTAAATGCATTTAGGATTTCTTGAGTGCACATTTCTCAGTGTAGGTAGGGACAATATTCGCACTCTAGACCTCTCTATTGTGGAGTTACAATTTTGGAAGGAGAGTATAATTCTATTGGTTAGTTTTTGGAATGTTGGATTATCAAACAAGAGGTTGCACCATAGGAGCTTATTCACCAGGAGGTTGTGCACTAGTTTCCTATATAATTTCATCCATAGTATACTCATCTCCAAGCAAATCCATAATCGTTTACTTATCAGAAACAATTTATCTTGATGAAACAATCATTTTGGATTCACTAAAAGTTTGAAATAGATTGGAATCTACTAAAATCCGACGCTTTTCTTATTGTGATGGAGGAGAAACAATAATGGCATCTATTGTGCTATAATTTGCATTGGCCTTTTTTAAAAGCCTACATTTTCCCATACCTAACCTTGCCTTTTATCTTCCTTAAATGTCATTTTCAATGAGCTAATTTTTCCTCAAAGACTTTATTTCTCAATTATGTTTGTTCCCCATATTTAAAGGGATCACCAACAAGAAAAACACAAAAATTGCCTTCCAATTACACAAAAAGACAAAACTTTCCTTCCAATTACACAACAAGACAAAACTTGCATTCCAATTACAAAAAAAGACAAAAATTGCCTTCCAATCACACAACAAGACAAAATTTTCCTTCTAATTACACAAGAACACAAAAATTTCTCTCCAATTACACAAAAGAAACAAAAAATTCCTTCCAAAATTTGTCTTCCAATTACACAACAAGACAAAAATTTCCTTCCATAAATTGTCTTCCAATTATAGAACAAGACAACATTGCCTTCCAATTGCACAAAATTTGCCTTACAATTCCACTTAAAAACATATTAAGTGATTGTTGTTGTTATTTGCACATAGGGGATGTTGGGAAACATGCAAACATGAGAATTGGGTTTGGAGAGAAAGAGGTTGGGCATTGTTCTCTCCTTGATTTCTAGCTCACAAGAACACACATGCATCACTCCAAGAGTGTGCACATGCTCTAGAACACATGTGTGCTAAAAGAGACATGCGATCTAAAGCACACGTACACAATGTTGTGAGAATCATTCCAAAAAATCATAAATGGCACATGTATCTTTAGGGATAGAGAAGTTGTGGAGGGGCCTAGGGAAAAATAGGGAATGGGGGGATAATATTGAAGGTGTTTTAAGGCCTAGGGCATTGGCTAAGGCAATAGGATGAAGGATCAGGGGGTGTGGGGACTCAGGGAAGAGATATGGTCATAAGGAGCTTAAAGCCCAAGTGTGGAGGTGTAACATCCCGTTCTTGCGCGCACTGAGAAAACTTATTCTTTGAGGACACTTGCTCGCAAGTGATCCAGATTATTATACTTTTGGGCATTTGATTTATGATCATGAGGCGTTATGAATTGATGACATGTTATTTGGTTGCATTGACATAGACAAGTGCTATTGACTCGATTTTCCTGAGTGTGCAGGATTTTATACCTCGAGGATGCAGAGGCATCAATGGAACCCCTTGGACTCCGGATCAAGTCAGGGAGTGAACTATTAGGGGTTTATTGTTGTATATCTGACATTTGTGCATCTGATAAGATGATATGATATTGGATATTATATCTGACATGATTTGTTGATGATGCAAGCTGATGATAGCTTGTCGACCAGAGTCACATGTGGAGTAGAGGGGTCACGCACGACTACTAGAGACATTGAGGGAGAGGTGTGGACAACAACCTTGCCACAACCTACTAGCACTCTCATCGTGGCTCGAACTCTAGGTTAACGACTCCCTAGTTAGAGAAGACCCACGATGTTGTGAGGGCTGAATGCGACAGTCACTCATGATGATTCTAAGGGGCACACAATAAGGTATGGGCCTTATTCCTTAGAGACCCTTAGTCTCCCACAAGATCACCTGGAGGAGTATTGACTCCAGGGGTTTTTGATGTCTACCAAGTCAGTCAAGAGGTGAGTGGCACCCTTAGAGAATGTGGTGCGTCCTGAAGGGCACGTCGCACAAGAAAAATGGAAAGAAGCGAGTGGCACCCTTGGAGCACGTGGTGAATCCTGAAGGGCCCGTCGCGCAAGAAAAATGGAAAGAGGCGAGTGGCACCCTTGGAGAACGCAGTGCGTGTTGAAGGGCATGTCGCGTTGTTAATTACTAAATGAATAAACCTAGATGGCCTTAGGACGGATAACGTGATAAGAAAAATTTAAAATAATTTTCGTAATAAATTGTCGCCCAGCCTCGAAAATTAAAATCTAGGTTTAGGTGAAACTTGCGGTAAAAGAAAAATATGTTGTAAAAATAAAAATAAAAATAAATAAACAAAAATGATAATCATCATTAATCATGTGTCGAGAAGGGGGTGAGTAATTCTTTTTATTTACAAAACTCTTTTGGGGGATAAAATTAAAAAAAGGGGGAATTAATTATTTTGTCATTTATACTAATTAAAATTTATTAATAAAAAAGGGAAAAGGGAAAAATTTAATTTTCTACACCTACCAAATTGAGTTTTAATAAAAAGGGAAAGAAAGAAATCTAAAATAATTAGGAAATTAGGAAAAAGTGGGAAACATAGAAAGAAAGGGGAAACACAAGGAAAAAGCAGAAAGTCTAACTTAGTAAGGTATCTAGCATTTAAGAACTTTCTAATTTAAACTCAACTAGTAATTTAGTAAGGGGGAAAGTCATTAAAACTTGTAAGGGAATATGGGGACACCTAGGAGCGATTCTAGGAATGATTTTAGGTGGGTGAGGGAAATAGGGGTAATTAATTAATTAAGGAAATTAATTTATGGTGCAATGAAGGGGATGGGCGAAACATGTACGGGGAGGATTATTATTGAATTAAATTAATGAACAATAAATTAAAAGGGATTTTGGGAAGGTTTTTGACTTAGAAAATCTATATAAAGGAGGGAGGAGGAGGATGATGGATCTCTTCTATTATGTGTAATGTTACGCTGCAGAAATTTATACATGACTGACTTAGCTTATGGGAGTTGGGATACCCAGCTTGGTGAGGAGTGGTAGCTCGGCCTTGCAAGGTGGTCTCAGAGCTAGTTGATTCTATGGTTAGTGTGTGTGGTCCCTCTGCAGCTCAGGGGGCTAAGGGGGAAGAAGAGTACCCCTAGCGTTGGCTGAGAGGTACCAGTGAAGTCTCATCGATCGGCAAGCGGGAGTTGCATGGAGTGCGTAGGACACCAACTCAGAGCGGGCGACTTGGGCTATGGTACGCTTCCTTTATTTTTGCATGGTATATTGTTAGTATGATTTATGCTTTTAGTTCTGTATGTTTAATTAGGTAAACAAAATGAGTGTCTTATCATTCTAGTTGATGATTGAAATTCCCCCCATAGTCTTTAGCTAGTTGTTGATTGATTCCCATGGCCTCGATCCCTGCATGTCTTGACCGTCCTATGGTTTTATTGATTTGTGATGATTTACAGTTTATAAATTTCTTCCTTCGTCCCCAACTCATCGGTCCATGACTAAGCAGTCGACCAGGTGCCTAATCTACGATCATCACTTCGGTGTTAATAGACCTGTGGATCTAAACGCCTTGCTTTTCTGTGCATGGATGATGAGTGAAGGATGTTCCTGCTAGTCGTCTAAACCTATTGATTGCTCCAGGTAGTGTGTGGTCTTGCGCCTTGATGCGCTTAATTAATCCTGCAAAATTTGATTGATGACAAAGTTTTCTTTAAACTCTATGTTTTTATATCTTGTTCGTTATCTCGCTTTATACCTCGTTTTTATACCCCGTTGGACATTTCCTGCGTTTTCATATCTCGTTATGTTTGTCTGGCGATTTCTACTTCTTCGGCTACACTTCATTTGACATGGGGCCGAATTTTTCCCAACGAACCTTTTTTTAATTTCTAGTCAGTTGTTTGGATTGCCAGGTGCTTGACAAAGCTACACGCTTTTCATTCTAGACAACCAGTGTATATTGATTATGAATAATTTTACTTTTGGGCGTTTTATTTGAATGGTTAATCTCAACACATTAAATTATTTGAATGTTTTAACCTCGGTGAAATTTTGACTGTTTAAACTCAATGACTTGTTGTGACACCATCTTCGAATTGAACAAACGAAATTGTTGTAACCCTTATCAGTTGCAACTGTAACCTTGGCTTTGTTGTGAAACCATCTGCGAATTGTAAGCACGAAATTGTTGTAACACCTTACCAGTAGGGATTTGCAATCCTTGGCTTTGTTGTGACACCATCGATGAATTGTAACCACAAATTTGTTGTAACACCTTACCAACTGCGATTTGTAATCTTAAATATGATGTGACACCCTTACCTCTGCGTTTTTGGCCACCAAAACTGGCAGGGATCTCTGCAATCTTCCATGTGGAAGTTGCGTGTAACTTCTCTACGATTTTTCCCCATTCCATTTTTAAATGACAGTCAATGCATAAATTTGATTTAAGACGCATTATTTATTCAGTTGTATTTTATTTAGATTACCTGGTGACTGATCATCTACACGCATTACGATTTATTTTTTACAGCCAATGTGTAATTACATCGTAATTTTATAGGAATGGTAGCTTACATTTACCTTACTCCGCAACTTCTTACCTTTTTATACAACCATATATTGGATTCTACGTTGACGGCAATCGATTTATCATTTGCTAGACAACTAACTAAATGCTTCGTTGTTCTTACCCCTGAGTTTTACTTTTACCTGGCAGTGTGTCTAGTTGGCATTGTTGGTTTTGGACAACTTCCCTCCATTTTAATTAGCAGTAATAAGTATTTTTATAGGATATGTTTAGCGATGGCATCGACTACAGTGAATGGCTCTGAATGACGTTAATTATGATCAGGCCTATGGCAATTAAATATCTTTAGACGATTATGGTGTTAAAACTCATTAAATGCATATGACAGTAAATCTCATTA
The DNA here is from genome assembly GCA_010110895.2 of Picea sitchensis. Lineage (NCBI taxonomy): Eukaryota > Viridiplantae > Streptophyta > Pinopsida > Pinales > Pinaceae > Picea > Picea sitchensis. The sequence goes on from SNQJ01S0000622.1 coordinate 368,841, forward strand.
AATACCTATGGTAGTAAATCTCATTAAATGCATATGGCAGTAAATCTCATTATATGTATATGGATTTAGTTTCTCATTGAATGTATATGGCTTTAATGGCATTGTCACTTCTTAGTAGATTCTTTTTAATGTTAATAGACAACTGTCATTTTGGTACGGTTAGTATAGATAGACAACGGGTTGTAACTTAAGGTGTTGATAAGTGTTTCATTTTAGCATTCTGCATTGATATGGTTAATGTTGTTATATGATGTCAATTGCTAGTAAGATTGTAATTTTGGGATTAATTTAGAATTGCCCAAATTAATTTGTAATTAATGATTAAATGAGATTGGTGAGTCTTGACTAAAAGGTAAGTTAAACTTGCTAAATTAGAGTGTAATTAATGATAAATTAAATTTGTAATTATCCACATCAGACTAGATGAATGGGTTGGGTTGTTTGCGAAGTCGTGTAACAACTTGTGTTTTCTTGTTGACGTCATCCTGTGTCTTGTCGACTCGTTGCTTGGGGTGTGGGTGTAGTCTCCTTGTCAGTTATTTCGTCCTAGCGCGTCAGATTTATCTAGATTCCTTGGTCCAGATAGGATTTGTTGTGCCAAGGTTATTGACGTGTCTATCACCTGGGGATGGTATGATTCTTGATGAGGGGATCATGGTGCACCCTATTGGATAGCGACGAATGAGAACTTGGCCGAAGTCGGTGCATCCGGTGAGAGTGTTTTAGAGTGTTGTAAGTTTCTTTTGGCGCATGGGTGGAACGCCTTCATGTGTTTGGTACGTGTGCCTTGAGGTTCTAGTCTTGTTTGTCAAGGTCGTGGTGTCGGGAGGAGATGTTGTCTCTTAGCTTGTAGGCATATCTTGTTTGTGTCGAATGGGTAGTAGTTCCTCCTTATTATCCTACACATGTTTCGCCCAGTTGCCCCTGTGCCAGTGAGTGGAGTCATAGTTGCTTGTTACCTGGACTATGTGCTTGCGTTCTTGTTTAGTGGTGTGGTTAAACTGTTGTTGTCATCGATTTCTTTCCTAAAAACAAAAAAAAAAATTGCACGTCTTCTTCGCTTGTATTCGTAACGACCGAGGATGTTACACATGGTATCAGAGCGGGTTCAACCCACAACTTTGGATCACTATGACTTTCGTTGATATGATTTTGATTATAATGTTGCTAATTGAGTTGACTTGTATTCGTGCAGGTAATCATGGTTAGAGGACATCGCGGAGGTAGAGGACGGGGAGATAGGGGAGGAGGCGTGACGCCTCCAGTAGCATCCATGCCTGAGGGGTCTAACCCCCAAGGAGACGAACAGGTTGTCAGGCAGGAGAAGATAGCAGTGGGTGATGTGGTTGGGATGATGAGGTATTTTCAGAGGATGTCTGAGGCATTGATCAACTGTTTGGACAGAAATGAGGCTAGGGCATTGACACCCCCTGAGGGTCCACTGCGTGCTCCGGTTGGTATTGGTAGCATTCACCATGAACTCGAGAAGGTCAAATTTCCCAAGTTCTTTGGTGCCCCGGATGGTGCAGTCGCTGAGGCATGGTTGGAGAATATGGCGATGTGCTTTGTGCTTCATGACTATACCTCCAACATGAAGGTTCGCATGGCAGTATTTCAACTAAAGGGGAGCGCTCTACTATGGTGGAAGATGCTCATGCCAACTGAACATGTCTATTGAAGATGTGTCGTGAGAACGGTTCCGAGAGAGGTATGTATTAGAGGAATTCATTGAGCGTTAGCTCAACAAGTTCAACGCCTTATGACAGGGTGGTTGTACGGTGCCTGAGTACCCCATTTTTTGGAGTTGCTTTGGTATGCGCCACATCTTAATACTAAGAAACTTAAGGTCAACAGTTTCATGTTCGGCCTTAATAGCAACATACGTGCAAAGGTTAGGATTTTGATGCCTCAAACCTTGCATGATGTCGTCCAGAAGGACCTCATAGCAAAAGAGGAGCTTATCAACAGGGGTCAGAGCAGAACTCTAGCGAGACTAGTAGGGCAGGTGTCATCTGGTGCCCAACAACATCAAACACCAGCCAGACATACGCCAGGGTATCGTGGCTTCAAGAGGGGATCCACTTTCACTACACCTCGGCGACCGACGCCTCAACAGTGGACACCTTATGAGGGACCACAACATCAGCAACAACATCGACCAAAGTAGCAACAGTTTAGGCATGTTCAGTAGAACAGACTAGGATTCAATGCCAATGGGCCGTCATCTTCTACTTCGGGTACCAGGAGTACTGGACTGAAGAAGGGGTGTTGGACGTGTGGGGAGCCACACTACGAGCATGACTACTCTGTGGAGAGGACTAGAGTGTTTGGATCATCCGGACCCACTACCATGGGAGATATGGGCAGGGCCCATCAGATTCATGCAGTGGTGAATAACCACCAGGAAGAGAACTAGTCGACTATGCTCGAGATGTCAGGTACCTTCTCTAACTAGACCCTTAGTATTTTGATAGATCTCGTTTCTACCGAGAGTTTCATTTCTGGTGCAGTGCTAAAAAGAATTAAGGTAAAGGCAGTGGAATAGGATGAGTTTAGCTTCATAGAGATGGCGTTGGGAGCCAAACAAAAGGTTGGAGGAAAGGTTACGGGCTATATCCTTAACATGGGAGAGTTTTTCATCTGGGCCAACTTGTACGTCACGATCTTAGGATATTATGACGTTGTGATCGATATGGACTGGTTGGAATCACATGAGGCGATACTCAACTGTAAGACGAAATGGTTGATCTTGGTCGATGATGAGGGGCAAAGACGCATGATTGTAGGATGGAACCAGGGAGTTTCCCTAAGGTTCATCTCTTCCTTGCAGCTACGAAAGAGCATGCGCAAGGGATGTAAGCTTTGTGCGATCCTTGCATTAAACAAGAAGGGAGTAGCGGAAGGTCTAGAACACCTTCCTGTGGTGAGAGAGTTTGCGGACGTCTTCCAAGAGGAGTTACCTGGGATTCCGCTGGAGAGGGAATTGGATTTTACTATAGACCTAAAACCGAGGACTAAACCGATAGCAAGAACGCCTTATCGGATGTCGACCCCAGAGTTATTGGAGTTGAGAATGCAACTGAAGGAATTGTTGGACCTGGGACTGATACATCCAAGTGTGTCACCGTGGGGTGCGCCTGTTATTTTCATATGAAAGAAGGATCGTTCGTGGAGGCTCTGCATTGAATATCGTCAATTGAACAAGGCAACAATCAAGAATCAGTATCCGTTGTCGAGGATAGATGATCTGTTTGATCAAATCAAGGGTGCGACGATGTTCCCAAAGATTGATTTGCAATCAGGGTATCACTAGTTATGGATAAAGGAGGAGGATGTCCCTAAGACCGCCTTTAAGACGAGGTTTGGACATTACGAGTTTACTGTTTTACCGATTGGACTGACAAACACCCCAGGGGTATTTATGAGTTTGATGAACAGGGTGTTCCGCGAGTACTTGAACAAGTTCGTCCAATTATTCATTGACGATATTTTGATTTACTCTCGGATTATGGAGGAGCATGATGAGCACTTGCGCTTGGTCCTACAGTTTCTATGAGAGCACAAATTGTATGGGAAGTTGTCCAAATGCTCATTTTATCAATCGGAGATTCACTAGTTAGGGCATGTCATCTTCGGTGAAGGTATCGTCGTGGATCCAACAAAGGTCGAGGCTATTATGGAATGGCCTGCGCCGACGAATGTCCCAAAAGTGCATAGCTTCATGGGTTTAGCAGGATACTATTGACGATTCGTTGAGGGATTTTCGAATATAGCAAATCCGATCACAAAGTTGCAAAAGAAGAACAAGAAGTTTGTTTGGACCGAGAAATGCATGGAAGCATTTGGGAGGCTCAAAGAGTTGTTGACAACAACACCGATACTAAAGGTCCCTGACATGGATGCAGACTTCTTGGTATGCACTGACACATCCAAGGAAGGCTTAGGCAGAGTCTTGATGCAAGACGGTCGAGTGATTGCTTACATCTCAAGGAAACTGAGTAGGCATGAGGAGAACTATGCGACACACGATTTGGAGTTGTAAGCCATCATTTATGCCTTGAAGGTTTGGAGACACTACCTTGTAGGAAAAAAATTTGAACTAAAGACAGACCACTGTGGACGACAACACATCTTTACGCAAAGCGACCTAAACGCGCGACAACGACGTTGATCGAAATTTCTTAGCGAGTATGACTTCGAGATTGCTTACATAAAAGGAACAGTGAACCGAGTGGCAGATGCATTGAGTCGGAGACCAAGCATCTTTTCGGTGTTGCTTCTTCAGAAAAATCTACGTGAAAATATTCTAACTTTACAGCATGATGATGACTGGTACAAGGAGGTTGAGGGTTTTTTTGGACAATACATAATGATGGTACCAATATTTGAAGCATTTATGTTTGACGACAATGGATTATTGAGGTTTAAAAATTGGATTTACGTACCACCAAACAACGAGTTGAGGAGCTTGATCCTAAGCGAGGCTCATAGAGCAGTATACATGGCTCACCCGGGAGTCACGAAGATGAGGGTGAACCTTAAACCCTTATTCTTATGGAAGGGAATGAAGGCAGACATAGTCAACTATGTGGCCATATGTCTAGAATTTCAGCAGGTAAAGGTTGAACATAGACATCCAACAGGATTACTACAGCCAAACGCTATTCCGGAATCGAAATGGGAGGTTATTTCAATGGATTTTATTGTTGGTCTGCCACTGATGGCAAGGAGACACGACTCGATTTTCGTAGTAGTAGACACTCTAATGAAGAGTGATCACTTTATTCCTGTGCATACGACGTATCAGACACATGACATAGCTAGAGTTTTTATTAGTGATATTGTGAGGCTGCATGGCGTCCCTAAGAGGATTATATCCGATTGAGGATCGATGTTTACTGGACGATTTTGGACAAGTTTCCAAGAGGCCTTAAGAACCCAAATTAACTTTAGTACTGCGTATCACTTGGAGACTAACATGTAGACCGAACAAATGAACCAGAACTCGGAGTACATGTTGTGCATGTGCATGATGGACCAACAAAAGCGTTGGGAAGAATTGTTGCCACTGGTGGAATTCGCTTATAACAATAGTTACCAAAGAACTGTTAAGATGGCGCCTTTCGATTTTCTTTATGGGCGACCATGTCGGACGCCTTTGAGTTGGGATCGGCTTGAGGATAGGGTCCTGGTGGGACCAGAAGCGATCCAAGAAATGGAAGAGAAAATGCACAATAAGACAAAGGATTAAAGAAGTGCAGAATCAACATAAGAGTTATGCCGGTGCGCACTGTGTCGACCGTAGATGCGAGGTTGGCAATCGTGTCTTCTTGCGGGTTAAACAGCATAAGAATTTGATCAAGTTTGGAAAGGGAGCTAAAATATTTCCTAGGTTCATGGGACCTTTCGAGATTTTGGAGAGGAAGGGGCACGTGGCCTATCGACTAGCCTTGCCTGATTCTTTGAGGCATATGCATGATGTTTTTCACTTATC